>JAYMFU010062216.1:0-11840 GCA_036784835.1 Phaeophila floridearum
AGTATAACTCCGCCCAACGTAATTCTTGACGTCCCCGCTGATCTACATGTTGTGGCACACACACCTGCACCAAGTGTAACACACTTGTGCCTTATCCTGCAGGTGGTGGTGGTGATGCTACGCAGCCCAAAGTTCTGTCACAGGTTGGGGAACCTCGCCATGTACACGGCAGCATGAACGGATATGCACAATGGATAGAGGTGAAAATGCATGGCTGGATGGACAGGCGGATGCAAAGCTGGTTGGCCGACAGACGACTGTGTGTGAATAGAGGCTTGCTTGGAAGCTTTGCGAACGGCCAGCAGGGTTGATGCACAGCTGGTTCAAAGCACAGGGGGCGGAACGTGGAAATGTGGATAAAGCCGTGGACAAGTGTGCACCGCACAACAGGTGGACGCGCTCGTGGCTGCCGAGGTACATGGAGCCAGGTCCGGACTGCTCTTGCGTATGTCTGTGCATGGATGGATGAACTGGATCACTCGGTGGAATGGATTTATGGATGGGATGGAACACACGTGTGGAAGGACTTGCGTAGAGGTTAGCGAACCCATACTTTCGACCGATAGAGGATTGGTGGACATGCTATGGATGGTGTCAGCAGGGAGTTCAGATCACAAGTCTGTGGCGGCCGCGCTCCGCATCTTACAGGCGCTGCATCTTCTATCAGCACCATCCCCATTGCCATCTAGAAGCACCGCCCCTGGTTCAGTGTGAAGGCATGTGCCGCGTTTCTGCCATTCCGGTACGGCTTGTGCTGCGAAGATACAAGCATGCTTAAGCACATCGCTGCTATTGCTCTATCAATGTCAGGGACTTGCAACGGCCGTCGATGCATCGTGAAGATGTGCATGGCCCCCTTCTGTTGATGGTTGCATCAGTGCGTGTTGGTACGTGTGAGTGAGAGCCATGTCTTTGCTTGCACTGCCTCAGCTTGTATCGGCGTTGAAGCATGCTTGCGTGGTGTATTCAGCAACGTGCGATGCTCGCGTGTTGCCTTGTCCAGGACGTGGATACCGGTGCGTTGTGTACCTTGCGACGTTATGCGATGTGTGTTGGGCTTGCACATAGCAATGACCACAGCTGTGCTGTGGCCTGCAGATGGAGGAACGCTTGGGGTCGGATGGGTGACATGTCGAACTAATCGCCGGGAGAACTGAAAGACTTGATGGAGTGCAAACATGGAGCGGCAGGCTGGTTCAACACACCGAGCCTGGAACGTGGAAGCATGGATGTGGCAATGGACAGTTGAGCATCACATGACACATGGATACGTTGATGGCTGCCGAGGCGCTTGGCGTCAGATTTGGACTGCTCTTGCGTTCATATACGCATGGATGGATTGGATGGATCGCTACATGGTCAACAGACGTCTTGACGGGAGTGAGATATGGTGTCAGCCGTAATGTCCAGGACGGATGAGGGTCGTGACACTGCTCTTCATTGTCATCTTTTGTCAGCACCAACCCCAACATCCAGAAGCCCCTCCCCCAGCTCATTGTGAAGGTATGTGCCTGGTCTCTGTCCTTTTTGCCATACCAGTGCAGCTTGTGCTGTGATGGGACACGCATGTGAAAGCACGTTGCATGCAATTGCTCTGCCACCACCAGGGACTTGCAATGGCTGTTGATCCGTCGGGAAGACATGCATGGCCACGTTGCATTGATGGTCGCATCAGTGCGTGTTCGCCTGAGTGAGAGCCATGCCTTTGCTTGCACTTCTCAATTTACATTGCAACATGCTTGGTGAGTGTTCTCAGCAGCATGTGATGCTGGTGTGCCATGGTCAGGGAAGTACATGCTGGTGCGTTGTGTACTTTGTGATGTTGTTCGTCGTGTGTTGGGTTCGCAAGTAGCAATGCGCACAACCGTACTGTGGCCTGTAGATGGAAGACAGCTTGGGGATGGATGGACGATTTGTGGAACGCAACTGCCGGAATATCTGTATGTATTACTGCCGGAATGGATGGAGCGGTGTGCGTGAATACAGTGGATTGGCCGTACTGGCGCTCAGCTCTACATAGTGCCTGGTGGCACATGGATGTAAGATGGAGCTGTGCAATGGTGCATGGTGCAACGGATGGATGCAGTGCGTGGCCAGTTGGAAAGCCAATCAGATGCTAGATGCTTGTTGCAAGGTGTGGTGCTCAGAGGATGCAAGGGCCACCCGCCTGCAGTGTAGAAGGGGATCAGGAGCTAGTATGCAAGGTCAGGAGGTCAGCTGCCGAGCATCCACTGCAGCTGGGTGCATCTCTGAGAGAAGGCTGCAATTCAAGGTATGCATCTGTTCTGCCTGCCAACACAGCCAAATGGTGGTTACGTGTAGGGAATCTGCTTATTGAAGTGTGTGAACTGTCTTGACACCTGGATGAGATCGTGATCCACATCACCTGCGCGCTTGGCATGATTCTGTTGGGACACTGCGAGGTGCATGAGAGCAGGTTGCAATGGTCCACTGCAGAGCTACAGTGTTCGTGTGTCCTTGCTTGTGACCGGTGAGTTGACATCATGGCCATCCTACACCCGGCAGCATGTACGCCTGTCGCCTCTGCTTTGTGTGGCTTTGCTTGCGGCGCCACCCTTGTCCGTTGCCTTGTCTGCTTAAGTGCTTCAGCAGCTAGCGGTCGTACTTTGCGGCTGACACATGCACAGCTGAAGACCTGAAGACCTGTGCTGTGACATGCAGGTGGTGGCGATTACAAGAAGGCACAATTCTTCACCAGATTCGGGGAACCCTGTGGTACGGACGTACATGAGAGGCAGCATGAATGGGTATGCAGAATGGACGGAGGGAACGGTTGTGAAAATGCATGGATGGTTGGACCTTGGCGGGATGGCTGCGTGTGAATGGAGACTTGCGTGGATGTTTGACGGTGGAGTGAGTATCTGGTTCAACGCATCGAGTCTGGAACATGGAAATGTGGATGAGACAACAAACGGTTGGGCTCCGCGCAACACATGTATCTGTCGATGGCTGCTGAAGCCCACGAAGTCAGGTTTGGTCTGCTCTCGCATCTCTATATGTATGGATGGATGGGATGGGCGGCTAAATGGAGCGGATTTCTTGGCGCCTGTCATGTCTGCATCTTCTAACAGCACCAACCCCATCGCTGTCCATAAGCACATCCCAGGCTCAATGTGGATACAACAGATGGAAGGAATGGGTGAATGGAATGGGTTGGAGTGGATTGGATTGGAAAGAACTGGAATGGGTTGGAATGTAATGGCATGGATTAGAATGGGTGGAGTGGAATGGAATGGATTGGAATTGGTGGAATGGAATCGAATGGATTGGAATGGATTAATAGGTGGATCGAGTGGCTCATGGAATGAATAGCATGGATACATTGATTCAGATGGAAGGAAGGATGCATGGTAGAGGCGTGGGCACAGATGGATGAAGGATGTGTCACTTGCTGAGGGATCTTGCTGATGGACTCCTTGAAGGAAACAGCAGAGGATTGTTGTGTGGGCTGACATAGCTTGAATCCAAGCCTGACAAGCTCACAGACCACCGTCAGCAGACTTCAAGGTATGTGATGCGTTTCGTCCCTCGAACAGTTGGCTCCATGCTCATTTGCATCAACACGCTTGTTCAGTGCCAAGCACACGGACATGTGTGCTTTTTATCGTCTGCACCTGCTATTGTCCAAGCACATCCAGCTGCTTGTGCAACACACTCCGTTGTTGGGCTCACATGTTTATTTTTTGCACGTTTAGCCTCACCTCGCGACTCTGCCGCGCGACTCGCACGTGAACCTGGTGTGCTTTTGTGTATGAGGGGACAGTCGTACTTCACCGATGGTTTTAGTTCCATTGCTCGCCAGAGGCTGCTTGTGCGTCTGTGTGCCCTTTGCAGCGGATCGGTGTGCCCATTGCTGTGTGCATGACGGCTCCAAGTGCCATGCAGGGTCACCACTAACAGTACAACGCTTGGAGGTTCTGTGCATAGATTTCCAGGTGTTTCTGCTGCACTAGAGGTTCCATTCCAATCTAGCAAGAAGAACTGCACTTATTCCACTTCGACAGTGGTCTTTGGCACTACAGGCGACGCGTGACTGGGGAGTAGATGGTTTGACGGTAGGCAAGGCATGACTGGATAGCATGCAAGGAGTGTGAGTATGCAGGTATAACCAGCACTGTATATTAGTCGGCAGGCCAGAAATGGTCCGACACGGCCTGGCACCCTTCCCGTAGAAGATAATGAACTCTGCGTCAAGGTTGGGCAGGTATGGAATGCGCTAGTCAGCTACTGAGTGTGATGCTGGGGCTCAGGCGCGCATTTAGTTGTGCATTTAGTTGGTTTTGTGCACGTTGGATGTTTGTGGTTTCAGCTGGCCAAGCCCAATGTATGAGTCAAGCGCCCTGGGCACCCGTTTTGCTCTCCCTGCCGCTGGCACTGTTCAGCTGCATGCAGCAATGTCATGAAGGTGATGAAGGTTGGTGATGCGTGCACCTGCTTCCCAATGTCAGTCCATTTCTGTTGTGGAGTAGCATTTTGAGGTTGTCGTGGCTGTGTGGTGTGGGGTCGAAGCGGTTGTGTCATTGGCTTGCCCAGTGATGTCACCGCACGATGCGTGAGATTGTTTGCCACGGGAGACGTGCATGAATTTGTCCTTCACATTTTCTGGCGAGTCTGTTACGGGTGTGAGCCACTGCTTGGGGTTTGAACCCAAGATGGCTGGATTGTGGACATTATCCCAATTATCGCACGCTAAGTTTCGTACGTCGGTTTTGATGCTTGTACTGTTGGACATTGACTCAAGAAGGCTTGAGGTATGCCCTTAGTCACAAGCGTTTGCGAGTTCCACTTGGAGTACCTGCTAAATGAACTTGTGCACTCCACACCTGCCCTTCCAGCTGGCAACATGTGTATTGCTTCTTCACAGTTATCCATGCCCCGTGCCTTAAGTACATTGCTCTGCATTTACTGTGCTTAATTGGCCAGGTGTTCCCTCCACTTCCCAAGTGTTGTTTGATTGGTTGGCAGCTCAGTTGTGTTCACTGCTAATACATGTGCCTATCCGCTCATGGAAGATGACTCACCAGGAGTGTTGACATTCAGGTAAGAGATTGGATGTTGGGCATTGTCCCAGGAAGGCTTTACGTTGGACATCGACCGAAGCATATTGGATTTTGGGCATTCACCCAAGCAAGTGCGATCGTCGGCATTGTCACAAGAAGGCCTGATCATGGGCATTGCCTATTGACCCTGCATGCCTGAATGTTGGGCATTCACCCAAGTTGGCTGGATGGTGGGCAATGACCCAAGATGCTACCAAATTCCGCATGCCTGTTGATTGTTTTGATGCTTTGATTTGTTCAGCATTGACCCATGAAGGCGGTTGGCATGCCCTTAGTAAACAGTGTTAGTTTGTTCCGTACTGTGTACCCCGTTATTGAACTGGTGCATTTGACACCTGCATTTCCAGTCAAAAGCAATGTGCATTGACACTCCCTGATGCACCATGCTCTGCACTTTTCCTCTATGGATTTGGCCTGTTGTTGCTTCCAGTGTTCATGCTGTTGAATGCGTCGCAGCCTGATTGCGTTGATTGCTGATCATGGGCCACAACATGGCAAGACAGCATGGGGGCATTCCGGGGCTGGTTTCAATTTGATAGGTTGGGCATTGACTCAAACAGTGATTTCGTGAAGACTCTTTCTCATGTAGATGCCGCTGACCTGCATCTTCACACGTGTTTTGCAGCTGTAGGTTTTGTTAGAAGTTTGAAATGTGCCTTCAATCACCAATGGCCGAGTTGATGTTGGTTCCAGGCAGAGTAAATGCTGAGTTCCAATGCCTGTGCTTTTGACTCAGCCAGGAACTACAGTCAAAGCGTTGCTATGAAAGTGGAACTTACTGACCTTTTAGTGGCCTGTGATGGATCTCTGTCCACATCTGCACCATCATCTGTGGGCTGTATGTCTTGCACTCAATGTCAATTTTGAGTGGAAGTAGCCAAGCGTACCTGGTGTGCAGCGGATGGATGCACAGCTTGCTGTGTGCCTAGATGGTGCTCAGGCAAGAGTGGATGGCGGTGCCGGTGGACAACGTATGCTGACAGCAAGTTGGATGGGCCAAAACGGACTGCACCATTGTACCGAATGGGTCAGGCATGGACCTGAGCAGGAGCTCAGCGTTCGTGAAATGGACGCAGTGTGCGGCTGCTGCTACCAAGGCCTGCATGAAGATGTGGATGCAGCTGCACAAAGTGTGTGCATGTTGTTTCACCCGTCACACCTGTCAGTGTGTCGTGCCAGCATTGCCATTGATTTGCCGGCATGCGTGGCGTCAAGACACTGCATGCAACCTGCAGGACATGTGGACCCAGAGCATACAAGCTCAAGGCATGCTTGCTGGTGAGCAGCAGCTGGGCCCACTGTCAACAGAAAGCGCAAATCCAGATCCGGATCTGTACCACTTACCAACACGTCACAGAGTTTGGGACAACTGAAGGTTCAAACAAACAAGCTGGAAGCAGCAGCATCATCCAGCAAACATTGTTGCCAATCTTAACCAGCACTTGCATTGCCCTCGTCAGCTGTGACCTTTGTCAGGACTGCCCGATTGTCCTGGGGATAACCTGGGCAATGGTTTGCATGCAGCATCCTACGACGTGTCACTAAATGCCAACCAGCGCGGCTATCTATTTCCATTCCAAACTGCGCAGGTGACTTGCACTGCACCCATGCGTCATGGTTGTGTGGAACTCCAGTCTACGCAGTCTAAGCTCCGACATGTAAGGCGCTGCTGGTTAGATACCGATCTGTTTCGTTCAGTGAGTTAACTGATCACCAAAGGCACTGCAGAGCTTCGACAACCTGAGCTAAGTGCGTTCCCTGGAGGTCCTGTGTGGTCTCTTGTCTATCTTTCCACCGGAACCTCCATCTCCACATCCTCACCACTGCAGGATTCCCCATGTCTGCATGCCTCGATTGCTGGTGCACATAGGGACACAGCTGAAAATGAAGGGTATGATGCAACATACGCCCTCCTGCTGACTGCAAGTGGAGGTGATGGTTGGGGTTTCGTGGTGGATGCCTGTGGCTGCAGACTTGACAGTAACTTGGCATTTGCATCGTTGGGTCATTCATAACACATGTGTTGAGTGATACCAGAGATACTCCGAAGACAAGCACAATCGTGACAACCGGCATCGTGGTAATACACCAACGGACACAACTGGCATGTGCAGCCATCACGAAATGCAGAGAAATAGCAACAGATAGGAAACCGGAGTGCGGCTGGGCAGCAACAGGATAAAGGGTGCAATGACTGCTCCACACGTACAGGATTCTACATGCACGGAGCTCATGCTGGCCGCAGCCGTGTCTAGCAGCTGAATGCCCAGTGCAGAGAGCCTCAAGATGCTCTGTGTGTGGAGCAAAGCATCGTTCAATGGTAAAATGCTTGCCTGCTACGGGTGTTCTGCGGGGCTTATGATGCGGCAAAACCCCACGTCACACAGCAGCAGTTTTGTTGAGCTAATGACACAAAGGACCCGGACGCTTTGCAGATGTGGGAAGTACCCGCGACCATCAGGTGAGACAGTTCTGAAGGTATGGCATGACAGCTGTCCTCCTACTGGCCGCAGCCTGGCAGAGGATGACCATTGCCTGTTGTCGGGACTCAGGGCAACAGTTGAGCCAGGTGTAATGGATTCAGCATCGTTAATAACCGCCATTGGCAATGATGCCATAGCAGCAGGATCTTGCCAGTAGCACATCTCATGCAGCATAACACGCCTGTTGACACGAGGCGCAACACGGTGACATGAGGCTTAGCGTTGGCGGGTGGCATTAGAACGCAGGCTTGATGGTGTTCCATAACCAGCCGTTTCTCGTATGCTGATCTTGAGAGGTCGCTTGCACAGTGACTGCTCCGGGCCACCACGACGAAAACGCGTTGAACCGCCTGTCGCGAGCTGTCGGCCAATCGCGACACCTCTACAGGTGCCCGAGGCCCAAAGCTGGACGCAGTCACCAGGCCTGGTGGCCAGGACGCGGATCAGCTCAGATCGCCGTGGGCCTGCTTGCAAGTGATGGCGGTGATGGTAGTACTCGAACCTACGGACGCGAGGCGAACGACCCCAAGAGCAGCTGGTGCGTGCTTCCACGCCCTGAGTGCTCGCGTTTCATGTCGCGCGCGCGGGGTGTTGTTATAGTTGATGCGGCATCCACGCAGGCGTCTCTCAAGCGCGCCAGTTGGCGAACGCTGCTGCTGCGCGACCCGCTGCGCGGTGGTGAACTGTCGCCAGCGGCCCCGTGCGTAACGCGCTGCTGGACGTCCCAGCGCCTCGAATTTCTGACACTCCCTGTCTCTAATGCTTGCGATGTCCGCCCTTCGTTCTGACCAATCAGACTTGTCGCGCACGTTGCTCCCGCCCGACCCGCTGCGCGGCAGCGAACCGTCGGCAGCGGTCTTCTGCCGTACAACAGGGTGTTGGACTTCGAGCCTGGTTGATTATGGAACACAGCCGTTTCAAAGGTACTTGAGATGTCGGCGCTGAGCTCTAACCGCTCCGAGTGGTCGCGGATGGTGCTAAAGCCTGACCCGCTGCACGGCAGCGAACCGTCAGTAGCGGGCCAGGTCGTGTCTCGCTTGCTGCCGATTGGGTGGAACTTGAGCGTGCTTCCCATTTGCCGTTGCCCGCGTATCCTCTTGCTCTGACGCGGGCGTGGCTTGAGCTGTGCAGGTACTATTCAGAGCGCGGCGATGGAGGTGGAAGAGTTGCTATCCCCATGCGCCCCCTCGCTCTTTTTGTCCTGTTGTGCAAGTGCATAGTGTGTCTTAGTGAACGTCCGTGCAAAGCACAGCTGTAAGTGCTGAGGTACATGCGGTTTGCTGTAGTTGATTGTGTACCTTGGCATGTTTTGCACCGTGCATGCGGCCATGATGTGATGCGATTGGCGGTCGTTATGAGAGCTCAAATGCGCTGTGGCCTGCAGGTGATTCCGTTGGCATACACCACAGATGGGAACGGAGAGATCATGGCCCAGCAAGGTACGTCCCTCACTAGCGTTGTTTGTTTGCTGTTGTGCGATGTCTTCAAGTGTTGCCTGGGCTGTACCAAATTTGTGCAAGGCGTGGGTTGCGTGCACTATCAAGTGCCCCAACATGCCGACTGCACAGTGTGCACCATTCCTCCGCTTTGAAGCCGATGGTAATTTTGTCAAGAAGATTGCCCTGGTGACTCGGTCTTTGGTCGGTTTGCTTTTCAAGGTCTGAGGTGCTGCTGCCCTGGGTTTTGTTGTCTGTTGATGTGCTGTACCGGACTGGGTGAAGCACAGATCTGTGTGGTGCAATCATTACAACTCTTTCCAACATACCCCCCCCAGTCCAATGCTGCTCTGCATGTTGTGGTGCACACACCTGCACCAGATGTACACACGTGTGCTGTGACATACAGGTAGTGGTGAGGCTACGCAGCCCGAAATTCTGTGACAGAATTGGGGAAACCTGGCCATGTTTACATGCATAAAAGGCAGCATGAACGCACAGCGGAAATGCACAATGGACAGACGTTGAGCTGCATGGTTGTATGGATGGGTTGATGCACAACTGGTTGACAGACAGACGGCTGGGTGGGAATGGAGGCTTGCTTGGAAGCGTGACGACGGCCAGCCGGGTGGATGCACACCTGGTTCAAAGCGTTGACGCTGGAACGTGGAAATGTGGATGAAGCAGTGGACAAGTGTGCATTACACAACAGATGGACGCGTTGATGGCTGCCGAGGCACAGGGAGTCAGGTTTGGACTGCTCTTGCGTATGTGTGTGCATGGATGGATGGAATGGATCACTCAATGGAATGGATTTCTGGATTGGAAGGAGTCACGAGTGGGAGGACTTGGCTAGAGGTTTGCGAACCTAGACAGACGACCGATGATGGATGTTACATGAGGACATGGAACATGCAGAGTGCAGTTGCTGATGGAAACATGTGGATACAAACAGAGGATGATTGTGTGGACTGACATAGCTTGAATCCAAGCTCACTGGCAAGCTCATACGGACCATCGACAACCGAACGTCAAGGTACGTGTTGCATGTGGCCCTGAATACGTTTGCCTGCGTGCCAATTTGCTTGAGTACGCTTGTTCAGTGCCTGCCTCACAGGCATATGCGCTGGTTGTTGTCTGCACCTGCTGTTCTCTACCCACATGCACCTGTTTGTGAACCACAGTCTGTGATATGTAGCTCAGTAATCTTCACACTTTGAACCTGATCTCAATGCACTGGGTGACTGACATACAGGCCTGGTATGCATTTGTGCACACGGGGATGGCTGTGCTTCACTGGTTGGCTTTGTTTCCACCGCTCTCCGTGCTGGTTCAAGCCGGTTTCATGACTGCC
Organism: Phaeophila floridearum; assembly: GCA_036784835.1. Classification (NCBI taxonomy): domain Eukaryota; kingdom Viridiplantae; phylum Chlorophyta; class Ulvophyceae; order Ulvales; family Phaeophilaceae; genus Phaeophila; species Phaeophila floridearum. Next base: position 10,355 of record JAYMFU010062216.1, read on the forward strand.
TCGGTGGGCGTGAGCGTCTGGGCGTGAGCAAACGCGAATTGTTCACAGGATGGATGCCGTGTGTGCTACCGAGATGCCGGCATTGGAGGCGGCACAGCCGCTGGACGCAAGAGCCACCCAGCCCATAAATTGAAGCGGAGTTAGGGCCCAGTGCTAGCAAGCGTCAGGCATGCGTGCCACCAACAGGCCCACCTACGAGAGCAACGCGGAATTCCAGATTTGCATCTGTGCTGCTGGAGAGAGTATTACCTGGTCAGTCCATGTGTTGATCCTTTCGCACAAACTGTGATGCTCGCACCAATCGACGACTTCCTCCACCAGCCATGCGTCCAGACGTCCATTCGCAGCATCCCCCAACGGTTCCAGCCATCTTGCCTCTCCAGCGCTTTATATTGGCCATCTGACTGTCTGTTGTTGCACCACGCATCATGATCTGTGGTGCAACGATCGACAGTGTAGATGGAACTTGATGCACAGCCTCGCAAGTCAGACTGGACTGGATGGTTTCATGAACGGGTGGCTTCATGGATGGTTGGATGGATGCGAACAGGTGTGGCAAGGACCGATGAACGCGTTGATCCACGGATGGATTTGGAGAGATTGACCAATGATAAATGCAGCGAGTGTGCAGACCTATGAAGAAGCACAGACCCAGCGTGAAGGGGGAGTTCAAACCAATGGCATAAATGAATGGACTGTTGGAGCGATCCGCAGACATGTATTTCAGTCCAACAGGTGACCAGTGTGCAGATTGGCGGATGGTTGTGTGATTTGCAGCTATGCACAACTATGTCAGGAGCAACATTCACACACACATCCGGCGCACATGGATGCTGATCTACTACCACTAGTCTACCAGACCTGCCTGGCTCTGATCAGGTGCTCCCTTTGCTGGACCGCATGATTGTCTTGGCGGTTGCCTGCGGCACAATCTGCGCAAGACAGGCACCATATGCAGTGCACTACGTATACAATGATCCACCAGGGCCCTGGTGCGAAGTTGGCTTGCCAGATTTCAGGCGCAGAGCTTTTCATTTGGCTTTCAAAGCTTGATGAGGGAAAGACCTTATGAAGGAAACAAGGCTGGATTGCATTTGGAATCCACATGTTTCCCCATATTTGTTCAATATATTATATTGGAGATGGAAGAATGGATGCATGCTGGAGTCGTGGACACAGATGTGTGGATGTGTCATAAGGACATGGAATTCTGTTGCTGATGGAAAAGCCTGTGGATGCAAACCATAACAGATGGCTCAGACAACATGGTCAGGGAATGAAATAGCTTGAATTCAAGCTCACTGACAAGCTCATCAAGATCAGCCCCAACTGACGGTATGTGTGGCTTGTGTTCCTATTGTACACTTGTTTGCATCCTAATCTCCTTGAATATGCTTGTCCAGTGCCTGCCTCAGAGGCATCTGGGCTGTTGTTGCCTGCACTTGTTGTTCTGTACGCACATGCCCCTGCTTGTGGAACACACACT
>JAYMFU010062327.1:0-11839 GCA_036784835.1 Phaeophila floridearum
CTTGCTTCTTAGTCTCGTTATTTCTTGAGCTGTAACAAGATGCATTGTTGTACATGTTCTGTTTTGCACTTTGCTCTCCGGGTACGAACGACCCGGCTGGAATGGTCCGAATTGCGGTTCATATCGCGAATGCTGCACGGAACGCTATCCGCGACGGGGCACACGTTCGTTCGTGTACACCTCAATTCTGTATGTGTGTTGACCACTTACCCGGTGAGAGTCTGTAAGTGATGCCGCTCGCGAGTGCACGCATGCTACCGCGCTAGCCTCCGCAATCCTGCGCTCCGCAACGCGCTGCCGCGCGACCGGGGATGCCCTCACGGGCTGTCCGCGCAGTGCGCTAGGCCATCACGCGCGGTCTTCGCGCGCCGCTGGCCGCTCGAGGCTGCTTCCGGTCCGGGGGGCAGTTACCCCGGCCGGCCGGACGGTTGCGCCCCGTGTTCGCCCAATGACGTTATGATGACGATGCTGCTGTGACAGCGTTTTCGCCCGGGCACGCAACTACGGCGATAAGTGCATGCACACCCTTCAGCAGACCCTTTAGCCGATTGAGGCACGTCCCCTAGGCAAACGCGCACAGGGGAGGTCAAGGGCCCCTACATGCGCACCCGAGTTGGTCTCCGCACTACCCAGATCGGAGGCGAGGAACGTTACATGCACGGGCCCAAAGGGGGATGTTTCGGTATTTGGGACAAGGCCTTCGGGAGATAGCCAGCAGTCCTTGAGGGATTGCATGTCAGGTTCGATGGACGAACGACCGATGCATGAATGGAACGGGAATGTTTGAATCACAACGAAGCCAAGCGCACCCTTCGGGTGCCGGAGTCGTGACTACAGGCGGACGGCCGATGATGCAGACGGTTATGACGTGTGACCTAGAAAGTCTCACGTCCGTGTCATCGGTGCCTGGTGGCTCACAGCCTCTAGGAACTCCGACCTGGACGCCTCGGCCGCTGCTCGTTCGACGAAGCCGGCGTGGTGTCTAGAGGGGTCACTGCGGGTGAAGTATCTGGCGGGACAGACAGTTCGCGTCGTAGAGTGCTCGAGTGGGTGCGAGTATGAAACGTGTGAGTTGCGAGCATTCTGGGCTTCTCTCAAATACTTTGCGTTAAAGGGTACGTTACGTCAAAACCCTGGTACCGTTGCAGGCCGACGCAACAGTCGTGTGGACCACGCGTGCGAGCAACTGCCAGGGGTGGCCTACCAGACGTTGGCACCACCACGTGCATGCCAAAGCGTTGAGGGGCTTCAAGCAATCCAGGGTGCCATCATGGAGCCACAATGGAACGCCTCCCCTGATGAGCGTCCAACTTCTGTGGCTGCACCGAATCGGTGCTATTCTTGGCTTGTGTGTGTTGACCAGCGCTACCAAGCAGCACCGGCACGACGGCGCATTCTCACTCGCAATGGCATGCGCTGGCAATCGGCGTCGCAGGGCCACTGTTTGCGGCCGAGAGGTCACCGAGCGACACGTGACAGAGGGGCTTCAGTGCGTGACGCTCTCGGTTGTGCTGGGTCTGCGTTCCAACAACCTAACTCAACTACACGTGTGGTTCTCGGCTTGCGCTCGCGCATATGCAATCCTGTGCAGTGGCGTGCCGTGCGTGAGTGCAAGTTCGAGACCAACACGTGCACTCGTGTTGTTATCAGCTTGCGCTCATTTGTATGCTTGCGCGTTTGCTCATTGGACGGAGCTGTTCGCTTTAGAGCTGTTTATTTCAAGCTGCGAGCAGATTCTCCAGATCATGTACAGCTGTTTTTTAAAACCCTTCATTATAAAGCCCACAATGAGCCGCTGATATAAGTGTTGCTGTGAATGTGCTGCGTTTGACCTCTTTTTGCGTGGGACTAGCAGCCCAAGGTGAAAAACGAGTCGTGAACCTTTTTTTAAACTTTCTTTAAAGCACTTCGTGGAATCTTTAAATTGACTTAACAAGCCTCCTGGGACTATAAACGCACAGCTCTACTTGCGTTACCTGCAACGCACCGTCTGGTCAAGTGTTTCAGCAGAACGTGGGTGCGTTGTGCGTCGTCCGTACAGTTGCTGAGCACCTCTCGGCTCCAATGTGCAGCTCGCTCGACCTTGGTACACTTGTGGCCTCAACTGCAACTGCACATGTCAGTATCGGCTTGTATTCGTGCGTGTGCAATCACACACAGCTGCATGCTTGCACTCCCCACGGCAAGCGTAGGCAAAGCTGCAACTGTGCGCCGTCCCTGCCAAGCATGGAAGAGTTTATTGCTTGCTATTGTCACGATTGTGCTCCAGAATGATCGCCAAGCGGCTCACGGTGCCAAACGGACCCGAGCATGGCCAATACTTGCCAGCAGCCGTGTGTATGAACATGGCGCATGAGTTATTCATCCACTGCCACACGCCTCCGACCAGGCCGGGACCAGCTGGTTCATGATAAAAGTTCACAAGGCGTGAATCCATGCCAAATGCCGATGCCTTTGGTAGGTAGCACGCACCTCTGACTCTCGCGCAGGTGTCCAACCTACCAACATGTCAAGCGACTTGCGAACCTCTACCCATACCAGCTCACTCGCCTAAGCCCGTGTTCCGGGCAGGACCACCGCCACGGATTAAGGATCCAACGCTCCGGCGTGCAAGGCAGCCCATTGATAGTGCGCACTATCAGGGTCAAACTACACTGTGCGGGACGAAAGGCAGGTTTGATGTGTTTTACAAGGGAATCATTCTCGTGCCCGGATTTGCATGCCAGTACATGAAAACAGCACTACATACATATTTGTTTTCATACACAGCTCTTGCCCACGAACATACTTGCATTTGAACATCAAACAGGAATCCTCTTTCCACGCTGCTGCCAACAATGAGATAAATACATCCCAAATGCCCAAGTTGCCTTCATATGGGATTGGTGCTCTTGCTTGTATGCACAATGTTGCCAACGATCTACCATATGCACCCCATGCCACACACCAGAACTTGTAAGAGGGGCGACTGATTTGACCGATGCGCCCACCTGCTTCCACGTCCCAAACAACTACGGTTTCGTCTCAGGATGCGCTTGCTATGTATTTTCCGCAAGGGCTCCATGCGACACTGCACACAAACTGCGTGTGGCCATTGAGCTCGTTCATGCGAGTGCCGGTGGCAGTGTCCCACATCAGAATGCTTCTATCCAATGAACACGTCACCAGCTGACGACCGTCAAGGGCCCAAGCTACACACAAGACGTCTCGGCTGTGGCCTTTGAGTGTGAAATTGAGTCGTTCCGTGGCTACATCGTGCACATTCAATGAGTGGTCGCGTGAACCAGTCGCTAACCCAGCTCCATTTAGACTCCATGCCACAGCAATGACCTCCCTTTGGTGATCCTTGAGACGAAGCTCACATTCGCCAGATAGTGCATTGCACACAAGTACGTGTCCATACACCGAGCCAGTTGCCAGCTTTATGCCATCCGAAGACCAAGCAGCGCTTGGAATATGTTCAGAGTGCGGTTGTTATGCTAGACACGTACGAGCCATAACCGCATGAAAAGGATCAACCATGCCGTGACAGATACATGCGTCACGGCGTATATATACATACTTTCGACGTATAGTTCCCTGATTCACACATGTGACGTCACAGCGCTTCTATTAGCAGCAGTCGCTCCCTCGTCGACGCGTCCCGCACAGACACTGCTGACCTGCATGCATCGGCGAGTTTCGTGCCGTCCGAGCTCCATGACACTTGGTAGACACCACATACAGCTTCACCGACTTTTATTTTCAGGTTGGCGCTAGCATTTTCCGTGGTAATGTAAGAAACAGGCAAGCGACAGGGAGGATCCAGGTAAGCGACAGGCTGTATTCACCTTTTTCGCGTGAAATGTTAGGTACAGGTAGCGCTGTCGTTCCTTGGATCTTGCGTGTCTGACGAAATGCAAGATCGACGGAGCCACGCGCTTGCTTGGACCTACCATTTCTTGGACATGGTAGATCCAGTGCACGGCGCACTGTCCTTTGATCTTGCATGTTCGCATGAATGTTGGATATACGCAGTGCGGTGCTGCGTATATCATACTTTTCCGTGCAGTGTGTCGACGGTGTTCTTCCGGCACGACTCACGTGGTCTAACGTCACGGGCTGCGCGGATCTTGATTTGGATGCAGTACGCGTGATTCACATATTGCTTATGCATGTCGGAGGTTCATCCGTGCTCATGACACGCCAGGAATAGTGGAGTGCAAGGTCTGTGTCGCGAGCATCTTCACGTATATGCACAAGCGTCTCGGGCGCGCTGTGCGGATCAGGCGTGCGGGCTCTTGTGGCGCTGGACAAGGGGGCGGCGCGTGCGTGACTGGGTGGCTGCGGCCTCGGCCGCAGGTCCAGCGCATCGTCCGCCCCCTTGCGGGCGTCCGGGTGAGGGCCAGTAGCGTCTTGCTGTGGCAGATGCCCGTGGCTGGCTCCTGGCGCTGGATGCTCAACCCGTGGTCAGGGAGCGCATCGCAGGAGGCCTGACGCCGCCCACCCGCCTTCCTTGTCTACTCCCTACTGCCCATCGAACTCCGCTGGCGATGCTGACACGCTCTTGCAGACTTGTTGATCGCGTGCGCGTCCTTATCTGTGGCCTGTGTGCGTCAGGTTGAATCCGGGGACGTGCCTAGCTGTGATTGGCCTGCCTCTCGTCTCTGTCGTGCTGTACATACCATGTTGAGCCTGGGACATAGGAACATTTCGCATCGCCTGCCTCCGCCTTTCCTTGTCGCGCACGGGTTCTGTTGTTTCTTGTTGTTGGTCGTAGTCGGACTCCCGGGCAGCACACCCTCCAGTGTCACCCTGGAACCTCCAGGGTGCCTGTCCCGCCACATGCTGACTGTGTGGCGGGGTTTCTTGAGCCCCCCAACGGGGCCTTGCACTACATACAGTCCATGTGTTTGTCTCATCGCTCAGAATTGTTTGGAGGCCTGCTGTGTGTATGGATGGATGATGAACGGCCAGTAGCCTTGTTGGCCACGCTGTCGACCAGTACATGACCGGTTTGGTGTGTCTTGTCGTCAGACTCGTGGTGACACGAGGTCAGTTAGGTCCTGGCGGGTATGCACGTGTGTCTGTGTGGGGCCTGGCTGTAGCAAATAATAACAAATCACACAAACGAGTCACAGTTCGCATGTACTAGGCCGCTGTACACTGTCGGCCATGCATGCTCTTCTGTGGGAAGGACATTGGGAAATAAGGGGGGCGGTGCATTGTCAGTCCACACTTCGGCCCATGTCTTCTCCAACAGCCCGAAAGCGGCGTTGGCCCCCCTCCCCTCCTTTTCAGGCTAAAACTCGACAGCCAGGTCCCACGCATGCGCATGTGTCTTGCTCTGACATCCTATTCCACAGCCCCGTTTTGGTCCTGGGCACTGACCATAAAGGCGCCCCAGGTCCACCAGTGCATCACACTGGACCTGCACTTGTCCGACATGTACACTCTCGTGTTTTCACTGGTACAGACACGCGAGGCTGTTGTTTTGTTGAACGGTGGTTCTTGTGGCCACTGGTCTGACTGGTGTGGCATTTACTGATGGTTGTTGTCGCCACTAGTCTCATTGTTGTATTGCTGAATGATGATTGCTGTGGTGTTTGGCCAGGTGCACCTCGTACACAGTGGTTGCATTATCTGCATGTCTTTGACTGTACTCTGCATGTCCCTTGAATGTCGCGTTTTCACCGGAACAGACACATGTGGCTGTTGTATTGTTGAATGGCCGTTCTTGTGGGCAATGGTCTGACTGGTTTGGTGTTTAATGATTGTTGTTGTCAACAGTAGTCTGATTGTTGTAGTGCTGAAGGCTGAGTGTTGTGGTGATTGGTCTGGGGCATCATGCACACAGTAGATGCTTTAACTGCATGTCCGGTTCTGCACTCGCTGTAGTCTGTGCCGATCCTTGTTTACGCAGTGCAGGGTGTACTTTGATGCATGGCCATGGGGTACATCTCACTGTATGTCATCCACGTTTTATGAATGCGTCTCTCTTCCCGGTCACGGGTTGTGTTGCTGACTCTGTTATGTATGCTTCTCTGTCAGGATTAGATCATTTGGTTTGAGTTTTTGTTGTGTGTCGTGCAACGAGCTGGTACGTCCAATGTTGCCAGGTGTCGTACAGGCAGGTGTTGGACACTACAAGGGCAACTCAAGATGACCTGATGCGCATAAGGATTTACGCATTTTGCCTGCATTGTCTGTTCTTTCAGGTAGTGTCTGTCATGGCTTGTGTTCGTATCTATCACATGCAATAAAGGTGTACAGGGTTGCATCCAGAACATTGGTATATTTGTATCCATGACGTTGTTGTGGAGGTGCAACATGACCGGAGATTTCTTGCTAGAAGATGCTGTGGCGTATGGGATCTGTTTCAGGTGGTCATGGCCGAGGTGTTGTTGGTTGGTAACAGTACTTTGTTGGTGGATGGCTGCTGTGTTGTGTTGATTGGTTGTATTATCGTGTTAATGGGGTGTTAGGTGTCTTGTATGGACTTCTTGCCTGGGTTTAACCTTATTCATACTTTGAAAGGCTCTTGTAGCACCGTCTTCATATACTGGTATGTAGGTCCGTGTAACGTCATCTTATTTGTCGAACCCACGTAGTTCCCTGTTTCTGGTTTCGTGTTTAGGTCCGTTCTGTGGCTCCAATAGGTCCGTTCTGTGGTTACAACTTGCACTGGTTGGAGTGGAGGATAGACGGCGAGTGGCCAGGCTGTTGACTGTGATGTGACTGTGCTGCTCTGTTGTGGACAGGGCATGGCGCGTGTTGCACAGGCGGATGTGTCGTCGCCTCTATTTGATCTGGTCAGGACGTTACGGGGTTGTATGCAGTGCGTGGAGCATCGCGTAGCAGGTGCCTCTGTGAGAGGTGCACTTAGGCCGTCCTTGATGTGCTGGGTTCGCTACGGATCACATTACAGAACCACACAGACAGCAAAGGGCAAGGCAGCATCGCCTAGAAAGCACTAAGCCGAAGGCCAGCAACCAGGCACCGGAAACATGCGCGCCAAGGGCGCAGCGACCGCCAAGTCAGAGCAGCATAGCACAGCACATCGCAAACGCCAGCGAGCACACAGCCACAATCCAGACGGCCCCCTGCGCGGAATCAGCCCGCGAGGCATGCTCATCGCCCAGTCGGAAGGCCCCCCCGACAGTGCGCGCGAGAGATCACATTACAGCAATGCTTCATGCATGTAGCTACTGCGACAGTCCCTGTCATGACGCAACGCATTGCTCATGTGAGCTGTACGACTCCTTTACTCGTGCGCATGAATAACCCGCTCTTGCCCGCACCAATGCCTTCTTCGTCTGTTTCGACGTCGCATCCCAACCGGTGCGGGCATGGAGTGGTGAGCTCGCGGACGTCGGCTGCAACCAAGGTGACATTCCCACCGCGGAAGGTGGCGTCAGCCACGCTCAGGAATTCGTCCCATAGTCCTGGTGCGCAATTCGTCCCTGGGCTAGCAGTGGGGTCCACGGGCAGTGCAGGGTAGGCCTTTGCAATGGCGAACCGCAGTGCCGTAGGTTCGCCCCTGGGTACGTCGGGTACTCGGAGCGGGTTTGGGATGGACTTGTCTTCACAGTTGCGGTTTCCGCCGTACCTCACACGGACGTGGTACAGGACGCGGAGCAGGTAGTGTGGATTCACGCGGTTCTCGTCTTCGTACTTGACGTGTGTCCAATACGTCCTGGTCTCTGTGTTGCGCTCCCGGATGCTGCCGATCGTGCAGCCGGTGGGCAGCACGGCCTGCACGAACCGCAGTCGCTCGATGTCATCCGTGAATAGCTGCCGCGCAAATTCGTTGCCAGCTCTGTCCCATTCAGCGTCGCTGGGGATGGGCCATCCTAGCTTCCTGTAGTGCTTGGGGTCCGCGCGGAGGACTTTGAGGATGGCAGCCCATTCGTCCTCCGTGGTCATACCCTCCTGTGCATCCATCTTGCCCAGTCCCTTGAGCGTGTAGCCGTTGTCGTCACCCGCGTCCCGGAAGTCCTGGTGCGACTTGTGCTCCCATGGCTTGGGGGGTTCCTCGTCTGCTGTCTTGCAGTCTTCGGGGAACTCTATGCGCCAATCCAGCAGGCGCTCCCGGAGTAGCATGTCCTTCCAGTACACGAGTTCGGGGTCGTGTGTCGCGCGGTTTGTGGTTGTGCGCTTCACGTCCTGGACCATTCGCTCCACCCAGTACTCGCACATGAACGCTGCGGGGCCGTGGATGTATTCCTGGTCCGGGAGGTGGTGCACGGTCAGGTGTAGTTTGAACGTGCAGAGGTCGTACAGCTCGTGCTGCACGTAGTGGCAACAGTGACATTGTGCACGACGAGGCCCTGAGTGGTCTCTGCGTCAGTCTGGCAGCGACAGTAGTGTGGGTGCAAGTGCGTGTTGTGGGCCGCGCAGGATGTCGCGTGTGCGTGTGTGCGTGAGGCGCATGTGCCTGTATAGCAAGGGCTAGTCATGGAGTGTGCAGTGTGCTGTGCCTTGAGCAGCGGGTGTGTGCGGGGGGTTGCTGTCTGCATGAGTTGTGACACATGAGTGCGCAGTGCAACACCGTGTGTCCAAGCGCTGCGCGGCGCATGCTAGTGTTCATGATGCCCTGGGCTGTGGGGACTGGTGTGCGTATGGCAAATGCGGTTTGCGAACGCGCGGCCGTGCAGCGACAATGGTGACTTGTGGTGGAGAATGTCCTGGTTGGGGGGTGTGGTGCACAGGCATGTGCACCGTGGTGCGCACCTGTTCTGCAAGCTTTGCATACTCCATGCCGTACTTCCTGGCTGCTTCGATCGTCTCAGGGAATCCACTGAACATAGTCGGGCGCATGTAGTGCAGGGTGAGGCAGCGGAGGTTACACCACATGGTGTCGAAGACGTGGCGGATGGCCTCGGTGCCAGGCGGCCATTGAAGTTTGAACATCGCGAAGGGCGTCCGTGATTCGGCCCAGTCCATCCATTCCTCGCAACTCCATCCGCCCATCGAGCTGCAACCATCAAGTCCGCACTGAGTGAGTGTCTATGCTCTCTGCTGATTGGTTTTTTGCACCTGTTTGCGCTTGCGGGCACGTTGTCAGAGCGCAGGTTCTGATCTGCTCGAATCTGCTGTCTGCCCTCCTCTCTCTCTCTCTCTCCCTGTCTCTCTCTCTCTCTCTCTCTCTCTCTCTCTCTCTCTCTGTCTCTCTCTCGCTCTCTCTCTCTCTCTGCCCCTCTCTCTGTCTCCGTCTCTCCTTGTCTCTGTCTCTCTCGCTCCCTCCCTATCTCTCGCCTTCTCGCTCTCTCGCTCGCCTCTCTCTATCTCTCCCCCTCTCTTGCCGATTTCCCCCCCAGTCGTCGACTGGGTTGCCCGGGGTGTCAACGGCAAGACCCCACACACATCCAAAGTCAGCGGGTGGCAACTGGTGGCCGGTGGGGGGGGGGGGTGTGGGGGGGTGTGTGGGGGGGGGTGAATGGGACTGGACTGTCTATGTGACGAGTTGTGAGGCAGTGTTCGGGTGATAGCGGAGTGCGTGCACAGGCGGTGTGGGTGTGCATTCGCAGTCGGTACATGGAGCTTGCAGACTGTCAGTGTATGTTGACAAGGATGTGGTGAGGGATACAGCCGCATTTGTGGTGTGAGCAGGTGGTAGGACCGCACTCTCGCAGTTGGTCGACGTTGGGGTTGCGCCTGTACTGGGACGTGTTCTTCATTGCTGTCAAGTTGCACCTCATCTGTCGTCTGACCTGGCTCGGTAGTTTATACTCTTTTAGGGTGGTGTCCTGGCTGGTGTCTCTGGTCCAGAATTGCCAGAAGTCCTTTAGGATCCCCAGGAGGATCACGTGTGCTGGTGGCAGTGGGAAGAAGCCGCTGTACCTGCATGATTATTGTGCGAGTGAGCATTCATTTGCACAGACAGGTTGTCGAGGACTGCTGGGGGGATCAGGGAGGGCGGTTGGGGGGTCGAGACGTGACTGAGAATGGGCCGACTGGGCTGGGATATGTTGTTGGAGTGTGCTGCGTGCTCTGTCATTGATACATGGGCCATGTCGTGCAGGTGTGAGTGGTGTGGATCCGGCGTGAGACGTGGCTCATATACAGGTGGGTGGGCGGTCGATGTGACAGGTCAGGTGCAATCTGCATTGGGTGTGCGGTGTGCTGCAGCGTGTGTGCATTGGCAAGCGTGCGTTGGTGGATACGTACGTGAAGTACCCTAGTGAGGTGAAGGCGCATGTGTCGAGCATCCCCAGGTGCTGTAGATTGCTGTTGATGTGCTTGAGTATCTTACTGTAGTTGGCGCAGCGCGCCTTGTCAGCCACTCTGTGGTTCCGCACTAGCTCCTCCATCTCTTTCTTGAATGTGATTTCTGTGGTCCCGCGCTTGTAGTTGTTGGCGCACAACCCTCTGTCCTTAACCTCGTGTTCTGTCCAGAGCAGCTCCTTTGTAGCGTTTGCTGATGAGGGCTGGTATACCTGCAACAACGAGACCTCAGTGGCTATCATGGATACGTGTGTCAAGGGGGTGCATCAGTGTTGGGTGTATGCCAAGCGAGCACTCTGCATTGTCTCATGTCGATTGTGCTGTGCCAGTTGTATGCCCAGCACTACTCTTCTATGTTTTTGCATGGCTCGCTGGGTTGTGCGAGTGCTGTTACCGACAACAGGCGTATGCAGGCATACAGGGGGTTAGGTCATGCACCAAAGACTTGTGGCTGAGTCGCCTGGACAGGTGTACAGCAGATCAGGAGGTGGGCTGGTTTGGTGCGCACCTTCAATGGCTGCATGTCGTTCTTCAGCATGCCCTGTTCCCGCAGCGTGTCGTCGCCGTCCGAGTATATTTGCCCAGGAGTGCCTACAGGCATCCGCACAGTTGTGTTTGGGATGTGAGGATGGGTCTTGGTCACTGGAATCTGTGTCCCCTTCTTGACGAACCGCGGGTACCGCTGTGCTCGCCTGTAGAATAGCCACCTGTGCGCAGCGCCTCCTGCCGTCAGTCTGGTGCCCCATGCGGTCGGGCGTGTGTCAGTGCATGTGTCCGGGCAAGGCTGGGTCTGTCATGATGAGGGCCGCGCGCAGTGCCTCACCAGTTGATGTATGCTAGTGCATGTCTTGCATGGTGCAGCGATCGGCCCAAACGATAGATGCAAGGATTGCGTTTGGGCGGGCCGCTGTCGGTCGCTGTGCTGATGTGCGAGGTTATGCGTGCGACGAGGTATTGTGCGAGCGTCGCGCATGCGAGTACAGTGGACGCAGCGCACCTGCCGATCTTGTTTCCCTTGCGGTTCCTTGTGGCCGTCGTCGTGCACCCACACCGCCAGCACGCTTTGTGGCCTGCGTGTCCACATGCTCCCATTGCCGCGGCCATGAAAGGGGTGTCGGCCTGGAGGTATGCCAGGACTGGCCACACACCGATGCATGTCGTGCACCCCTCTTTCTCCCGCGGTTCGCCCGCTGGTAGTCCGCCCAGATCCGCCGGCACGTGCGACGTCTGTATGAACATGGGCCTGGTGTCGTCTGCATATCTGTGCGGGTCTGTAAGCACGGGCCCGCTGATGTGGGTCAGGTCGCCAAACAATGGCACAGCCGCGCATGCAATGCACAGGGAACGCCTGTTGTGAGCATACGCACCGCGGCTAGGGTCGTGTGCAGCGAAGTCTTTCGTCAGGAGCTGCATCACTGACTTTAGGCTGGGCAGCTCCCTGGGCCCCTCTATGACGCATATGGGCTTCCAGCAGCTGTTCTGCATGCCCTGGTTGTCGGGCACGTCCAGCAGTCGCAGCCCGATGACAGTCAGCGACCACTTTGGTCCGTGGTACTGCTGTCCCGCGTCGCCTCCTGCACGCAGCCCGGGGGTGTGGGCACGTTGGCTGCGTGACTGTACAGCAAGGTCGGGG
>JAYMFU010062437.1:0-11825 GCA_036784835.1 Phaeophila floridearum
CCCTGCGCCGCCGAAGCGAACCGCCACTTCGACTTCTGGGAGGGGCGCTGGATGGTCCGCGCCGCCAACGGGGCACTGGCGGGACACAACACCATCTCGGTGATCCTGGGCGAGTGTGTCCTGCAGGAGCACTACACCACACCGTCGGGCTACGAGGGCTACAGCCTGAACATGTACGACGCATCACGCGGCGTCTGGCATCAGACCTGGACGGACAACGGCGGACTCCTCCTCCTCCTGGAGGGCGGGTACGAGGACGGACACATGGTCATGCAAGGCGAAACCGTGGGCCAGGGTGGCGCCACGGTCCTCAACCGCATCACCTGGTCCAGGGTGGACGGAGACCCGGACCGTGTCCGCCAGCACTGGGAGTCCTCCACCGACGGCGGAGCGTCGTGGGCCACGGGATTCGACGGTCTGTACATCCGACAGAGCAGCGACTTCGACTGGGACGTTCTGATCCGCGGCGGGACGGTCATGAGTGGCACCGGAGCGCCCGGCTTTCCCGGTGACGTGGCCATCCGAGGCGACCGCATCGTGCGCGTCTCCCGCCAGGAGCTCGATCCGGAGCGTGCCGCACGGGTCATCGACGCCACCGGCAAAGTGGTGAGCCCCGGATTCGTGGACATCCACACGCACCTCGACCCACTCCTTCGACTCCCGGGCGCCGAGAGCCACCTGCGGCAGGGCGTGACCAGCGCCCTGGGCGGACCCGACGGGAGCGCGCCGTGGCCCCTCGACGACTATCTGGCGGAGGCTCAGGCCCTGGGCCTCGGGATGAACGTAGGGTTCATGGTCGGCCACAACACGGTGCGCCGGGAGGTCCTCGGTCTGGAGGGCCGCGCACCCACCGCCGCGGAGCTCGAACGGATGAAGGCCATGGTGGCCGAGGGAATGGCGGACGGCGCCTGGGGTATTTCCACCGGCCTCAAGTACCTCCCGGGCGCATTCTCCGAGCTCCCGGAGATCGTCGAGCTCTCGAAGGTCGCCGCCGAGGCCGGGGGCTTCTACACCTCGCACCTCAGAGAAGAAGGTCTCGGGCTCATCGAGAGCGTCGCCGAGGCCCTGGAGATTGGGCGACAGGCCTCCATCCCCGTGGTGCTAACGCACCACAAGGTGGTGGGGGAGCCCATGTGGGGCGCCTCAGAGCGGACCCTGGCCATGGTGGACTCGGCCCGAGCGGCGGGCACCGACGTCATGATCGATCAGTATCCCTACACGGCCAGCCATTCGGGCATCACCATCCTCGTCCCGGCCTGGGCCATGGAGGGTGGCGACGACGCTCTGCTCGAGCGAATGGAGGACCCGGCGCTCGCCGACAGCGTCATCGCCGGCATCGCCTTCAACATCGTCAACGACCGGGGCGGCAACGACCTGCGGCGGGTGCAGTTCTCCCGGGTGCCGTGGGACCCGTCCCTGGAAGGCCGCACCCTCCACGACTGGGCACTCCGTGACGGGATGGAGCCCACGCCGGAGACGGGGGCCCGGCTCGTCGTCGAAGCCGTCCGGCGGGGGGGCGCCAACGCCATCTACCACGCCATGTCCGAGGACGACGTGGAGGCCATCATGGCCCACCCCTGGACGATGATCGGCTCCGATGGGCGACTGGTGGCCTTGGGGGACGGACACCCCCATCCCCGGTGGTACGGCACCTTCCCACGGGTGCTCGGGCGCTATGCCCGCGAGCAGGGCGTCCTCACCATGGAGCAGGCGGTCCGGAAGATGACGGCGCTGCCCGCCGAGCGGATCGGGCTCCGGGAGCGGGGCCAGATCCGGGCGGGCTGGTTCGCCGATGTGGTGGTGTTCGACCCGGAGACGGTCATCGATCGCGCGACGTTCGAGGCTCCCCACCAATATCCGGTGGGCATCGACTGGGTGCTGGTGAACGGCGAAGTCGCCGTGGAGAACGGATCCTACACCGACGCCCGCGCCGGGACCGTGCTCATCCGGGGTCGCAACTGACGGTTCATCCCGGTTCCCGCCGGGGATATCTTCCCGGGATGACTCCCCACCCCGACCTCGCGCGCGGCCTCCAGGCCATCCTCGGGTCTGGCCGTGTGGAGCGTGACGTCCTCCTCGCGCCCATGACGACGTTTCGCATCGGCGGACCCGCGGACTACCTGGTCCGGGCCCGCACGGCGGACGAGTTGGCGGAGACTGTCACCTTCGCCCGCTCCCACGGTGTACCCCACTTCCTGCTTGGGCGAGGAGCGAACATCCTCGTGGGCGACGGCGGCTTCCGTGGACTCGTCATCCATTCGGAGGTGGGCGGGGTGGACTTCCTCGACGACGTGACGGTACGAGCCGGCGCGGGCGTCCAGACCTTCCCCGACCTCATCGACGCCACGGTCGCGCGCGGCCTCGGTGGCCTCCACCATTTCGTGGGGATCCCGAGCACGGTGGGCGGCGCCTTGTGGCAGAACCTCCACTTCCTCGCACCCGCGCCGGAGCGCGCTCGAACCGTCTTCATCGAGGAGGTCCTCGAGTCCGCGGACCTTCTCACCGAGGAGGGCGAGCGGCGGACCGTGGACGTCGACTACTTCGAGTTCGGCTACGACGACAGCGTGCTGCACCACCGAGACGACATCGTCCTTTCGGCGACGTTCCGACTCGAACCGACGCCCGTGGACGATCTCAGGCGCATCATGCGGGAGAATCTGGAGTGGCGCGACGAACGCCACCCCGACCTTTGGCTGTATCCTTGCGCCGGCTCGATCTTCCAGAAGATCGAGGGCATCGGCGCCGGACGCCTCATCGACGAGTGCGGGCTCAAGGGTCACGTCCATGGCGCGGCCGGGATCTTCCACAAGCATGCCAACATCATCGTGAACTTCGGCGGGGCCACGGCGACCGAGGTTCGGACCCTCATCGATCTGGCCCAGGAGACCGTGGCCAGGGAGACGGGCCACCATCTCGTGCCCGAGATCGCCTTCATCGGCGAGTTCTGAGGTGACACCCGACGAGTTGCGGGATTACCTACACGCCAATATCCCCCTCGCCCGGGCCATGGAAGTGGACGTCGAGGTAGCCGGTCCCGAACCGGTGATTCTCACGGCTCCCCTCGAACCGAACACGAACCACCGATCGACGGCGTTCGGCGGAAGCGTGTCCACGCTTGCGACCCTCGCGGGCTGGGCCGCCGTCCACGGACGACTGAGACAGGAAGGCCGTCGGGCCCAGGTCGTCATCCAGAGCGGGACCACCGACTACGTCCTGCCCGTCCGGGACGCCTTCCGGGCGGTTTGCGACGGTATCGGAGACGCCCAGTGGGACCGCCTCCGGCGATCGTTCGACCGGGCCGGCAAAGGAAGGGCGGTGGTCGAGGTACGGGTCGAAGTCGGCGGGCGTCGAGTCGCCCGCTTCGAGGGGGCGTATGTGGCGATCCGGCTGGAGGAAGAGCCTCCCCTGTCGTAGGAGCCGACCCGGCCCTTCAGGCGTCCCGCGCCAGGGCGATGAGCGTCGCCTCGTCGATGTCGTGTCCGCCGTCGTACTCCACGGTGCGCACGTCCAGGGCTGCCGTCACGAGTCGTTCGGCCTCCGCGGCGGCGAGTTCTTCGGACTGGAGCGCGCCGTCCCCGGTCCCTCGAACGAGGACGGTGTCGATGAGGTCCCAGGCGTCGGCGGCACGCTCCATGTCCAGGTCCGGGGGCAGGAAGTCGCCCCACAAGACGAGGCGCTGGGGCTCCACGTCGCCATGTGTGACCCATCGAGAGGCCGTGGCCACGCCCTGCGAGAAACCGAGGACTGTGACCCGTGCGTCGCCCACTCCATGACTCAGCACCGTGGAGGCAAGATGGTCGAGATAGGCGACGTAGTCTCCGATCTCCGTCTCCCGGTCCTCCCGCGTCATCCACGAGGCGCCGACCACCGACTCGGAGCCGTGTCGTCCCCCACCGGACCGAACGTAGAATCGGGACAACCCCTCCGGGGCGACGATGAGCCTGCCGGGCATCTCGATGGGCGCGAACCTCCGGAGAAAGCGACGAGCGAGCTGCATGTAGCCGTGGAGTACGAACCAGACCTCCGTGGCTCCCTCGACCTCGCCGAGAGTCCAGTACCGGGCAGTCCGCCGGACCTCGATGTGGTGTTCGCGGGCGTTGCTCACCCCGCCCTCAGATCCGGAACGGGTTCTCGGATCGTTCGAATTCCGGTTGCTTCCGATCCTTGTCTGAAAGCAGCGGGTCGGAGACCGGCCAAGGAATCCCCAGTTTGGGATCATTCCACCGGATGCCCCGGTTGAGCTCCCCCACGTAGGGCGCCGTCACCTTGTAGACGACGTCGGCGGTCTCGGAGAGAACGCAATACCCATGGGCGAACCCCGGGGGAATCCAGAGCATTTCTCCCGTCTCCACGTCGAGCCGATGGGCCACCCATCGACCGTACGTGGGGCCACCCCGTCGCAGATCCACCGCCACGTCGTAGATCCGCCCGTTCACCACCCCCACCAGTTTGCCTTGGGCCACCGGAGGCAGCTGATAATGAAGGCCCCGGAGAACCCCCTGGACCGAGCGGACCAGGTTGTCCTGGACGAAGTCGACGGTGAGCCCCCCCTCGTGGAAGGCTTCACGTCGGTACATCTCGGTGAACACACCGCGGTCGTCCACATGGCGCGTGGGCCGGACCAGCACGACGTCGCGGATGGCGAGTGGATGAAAGGAAAAGGGCATGCTTCAAGCTCGCGCCGGTTCTGGCAGCGGGCAACGGATTCCGCCGGCGAATGACTGCCGGGCGGCGCCTTCCTACGAAGCCGTCACGTCCACCTCGGCGACGCCCGATGTCGGGCCCGGTCGCTGGAGAGGCACGTCGGGCCCGTCCACATCGAGAACCAGCCGCCGAAGCTCACGGCCGAAACGCCCACGGATCCGGAACATGAGCAGCGTCCCCACCACGCCGATGCCCAGGGCGAGACCCCACCAGACGCCCCGTGGGCCCATTCCGAGACCGAACGAGAGCCCGATGCACGTGGGCAGTCCGATAATCCAGAAGCCGACCAGGTTGAGTAGCATGGGGACGCGGGTATCGCCCACCCCTCGCAGGGCTCCCGCCGCCGCGACCTGAAGCCCGTCGAAGATCTGGAAGACACCCGCGATGGGCAGGAGCGCCGCCGCGGCAGCCACCACGGCCGGGTCGCTGCTGAAGAGGGCAGCCAGCGGGCGCGGGAGCAGGAGAAACATCGCCGCCGTAAAGGACATGAAGGCGGTGGAGACGAGGAGGCCGGCACCCACCGCTCGGCGTGCGGCCGGGGGATCCCCCCGCCCCACCTGCTGCCCCACGACGACGCTGGTAGCCTGGGCCACCCCGACGGGGATCATGAACGTCAACGCCGCGAGCTGGAGGGCCACCTGATGGCTGGCCACGGCCACGGTCCCCAACAAGCCCATGAGGAGGCCCGCCGCCCCGAACACCCCGAACTCGAGCCATTGCTGGGCGCCGATGGGCGCCCCGACCTTCAAGAAGCGCATCAAGGGGTCGAGCCGGAGAACCTCGGGCCTGAAGGGAATCAGAGCCGGTCTCAATCGTGGCCAGGCCACTCCGCACAGCATGATCACCATGAGCCAACGGCTCACACTCGTTCCCCAGGCCGAACCCACGGCCCCAAGCGGCGGGACCCCGAGGTTCCCGAAGATGAGCACCCAGTTGAGTCCGATGTTGAAGGCGGTTCCGGCCAGGACCGTGATCACGATGGGGCGCACCGTGGCCATGGCCTGGAGGCTCTGGCGGAAGACGACGAAGGCGTAGAACGGGAACATCCCCAGGATGAGGCCTTCGGCGTACGCGTCGGCCACCGGGACGACGTCTACGGGCTGGCGCGCCAACGTGAGGAGGCTTCCCGCCGGGAGAAGCAGGCCCATCGCGACCACACTGAGCCCGACGGCCAGCAGGAGCCCACGCTGCACCCCCCGGGCCACGCCTCGGAGGTCGTCGGCCCCTACCGCCTGGGAGATCACGGCGTCGAGAGCGTAGAGCACACCCATGCCGAAGACGGCCATCCCGAAGAAGTACAGGTTGCCGATGGCCACGGCGGCCAGGTCCGTCGCCGACACGCGTCCCACCATGATGGTGTCCACGGCACCCATGGACATGAGGCCGAGCTGGACCACGATGACAGGCGCGGCCAGATGGAGGAGGCTCCGAAAGTCCTCCCGGTCTGGCCTGTAGTCCGTCAGCTGGACCCTGCCCGCCGGGCTCGTGGCCATCTATCCGTTCTCCCCCGGTGCATCGCCGCCGCCCACGCCGGCCTCGCCCTCTGTGTCCGTTGGCCCTCTGAGAGCCCGGTCGCGGCGGATGGCCCGCAGGAGCTCGTCGTCATCAACCGGCTGCTCGAACGTCGGCTGGCTCCCCTCGCGCACGGCGAAGAAGGTGATCCAGGTCGTCGGGGTCCCCGCCCAGAACGCGGCGAAACGCGTGAAGCCCCGGAGTCCCTTCCTCTTCATGTCGAGATAAACCACGTTGGCGACGATCCAGACGACCGCCGCAATGAGGGTTTGGAAGAGGGAACCGAACATCGACGGCGTTGGGGAAAGGAAGGGTGTCGGGTGGGATCGCCAGGGGTGCGAGCCCCCGTCCTGGAATCCTCCCGACGTTGCCCACCCCTCACGCACCCCCGATGATACCGCCCCAACCTCCTCTCATCCACGGTTCATCGTGTCGGCATCGCAGGAATCACCCGGCGAGCGTATCCAGACGCTCTGGCGTCGCCTCTCGCCGCTACCCGGTGGGCGATGGCTCTTCAGCCGACTCCTCGGCCTCATGGTGCCGTACACGGGCTCCATCGGCGCTCGGGTGGAGGTGCTCGAGCCCGGTCACGTGCGTGTTCGAGTTCGCGAAAGGCGACGGATCCGGAATCACCTGGGCTCCGTCCACGCCATCGCCCTCGCCAACCTGGGAGAAGTCACGACGGGCCTCGCTCTGGTGGGCGCCCTGGGGCCCGAGGCGCGAGGCATCCTCACGGGCCTGGACGTCCGCTACTCGAAGAAGGCCCGAGGCGTCCTCGAGTCCGAAGCCCGGTGCGACGTGCCCGAGGTGACGGAATCCATGGATCGGACCGTCGAGGCCGAGATCCGGGACGCCGACGGCGACGTCGTGGCCACCGTCACCGCCCACTGGCGCATCGGCCCGGTGAGGTCGCGATGACCGATACCCCAGAGAGCGTGGCGCTCGACACCCCACTCACCCGGGACGCGAAGATCGAGGTTCCCCTCATCTGCGGACCCATGTACCCCTGCTCCAACCCGGAACTCGTCGCCGCGGCGTCGGAGGCCGGAGCCCTGGGGGTGCTCCAACCGGTGACACTCACGTACGTCTTCGGATACGACTTCCGTGAGGGCGTCCGCCGGATCCGTGAGCTCACCGATGGACCCATCGGAATGAACGCCCTCATCGAGGCATCGTCGGAGACGTACCGGAAGCGCATGTCCGAATGGCTCGACATTGCCCTCGAGGAGGGTGTCCGCTTCTTCATCACCTCTCTGGGCAAGCCCGACTGGGTCGTCCGACGGGTAGAACCCCACGGGGGCGTGGTCTACCACGACGTCACCGAGCGGAAGTGGGCGCTGAAAGCCCGCGACGCCGGCGTCCACGGTCTCATCGCCGTGAATCGCCGCGCCGGCGGACACGCCGGACCCATGGGGGTAGCCGAGCTCCTCGACGACGTCGGCGACCTGGGGCTTCCGGTGGTGTGCGCCGGGGGTGTCGGCCACGCCGATGGCTTCGTCGACGCGCTGGAGCTCGGCTACGCCGGCGTGCAGATGGGCACTCGCTTCATCGCCACAGAAGAGTGTCAGGCCTCTCGACCGTACAAGGAGGCGATCCTCGCCGCGGAGGAGGAAGACATCGTCCTCACGGAACGCCTCACCGGCGTGCCCGTCGCCGTCATCGAGACGCCCTACGTGAAGAGCCTGGGCCTCGAAGCCGGCCCCATCGCCAAGTGGATGCTCAGGGGCAGGAAGACGAAGCACCTCATGCGGAGCCTCTACGCCCTGCGCTCCGCCTGGACGCTCAAGCGCACGGCTCTCGACGCCAGTGGCTCGAAGGAGTACTGGCAGGCCGGACGCTCCGTCGCCGACATCCACGAAATCGTTCCCGTAGCCACCATCGTACGAGCCTGCGCCGACGCGGCGAGGGCCACTCGAATCGAGCAACGACCATGACCCGAATCGCACCTCCCGCCCTCGCCACCCTTCCCCTCGCCGTCCTTCACTTCGCCTCGGCGGTCCTCGTCACCGGGGTGCTGGCCCTCGGGGCTCCCCGTCCGCTGGCAGCCCAGAGCGGACTCAAGGTCTACATCTCCGCCGACATGGAGGGCGTGGTCGGGGCGGTGACCGGCGATCAATTGGGGCCCAGCGGCTTCGAGTACGGGCGGTTCCGCCAGTTCATGACCGACGAGGTGAACGCCGCCATCGCGGCGGCGCGGGAGATGGGCGCCACCGAGATCCTCGTGTCCGACTCCCACGGCAACGGCGAGAACCTCCTCATCGAGCAGCTTCCGTCCGACATCCAGCTCGTACGCTCGTGGCCACGCCCGCTCATGATGATGCAGGGCATCGACGAGACCTTCGACGCCGCCATCTTCATCGGATACCACTCGAGCACGAGCAACACCCGAGGCGTCCGGGCCCATACCATGTCCAGCGCCAGCCTCACGGCGGTCCGCATCAATGGCGTGGAGATGATGGAGGCCAGTATCAACGCTGCCATCGCGGGGGATTTCGGCGTTCCCGTGGTCATGATCTCCGGCGACGACGCCACCATCGAAGAAGCGAGGTCCACCATCGGTGACATGGAGGGCGCGGTGGTGAAGTGGAGCTACGGCTTCCACTCGGCGCGTACGCTCATGCCCGAGCCGGCCCTCGCCCTCATCGACGAACGGGTACGCGCGGCCCTGGCTCGCCTCGACGACTTCCAGCCCTACAGGATGGACGGCCCCGTGGAGCTCGAGGTCTCGTTCAAGAACTACATGCCGGCGGAGCTCCTGGCCTACCTCCCCATCGTCGACCGCGTGGACTCCCACACCAT
Source organism: Phaeophila floridearum (assembly GCA_036784835.1). NCBI lineage: Eukaryota > Viridiplantae > Chlorophyta > Ulvophyceae > Ulvales > Phaeophilaceae > Phaeophila > Phaeophila floridearum. The sequence continues at coordinate 9,016 of JAYMFU010062437.1, forward strand.
CCGGTTCACCGGCCGGGACATGACCGAGGTGTCGAAGTTCCTGGAGTTCGTCACCAGCTACTCGGTGAGCGTCACCCCGTAGGCGAGTGCACGTCGAGGGACGTGGCCGCCGACGTCAGTCGGTCCCGATCACGTCGCTGCGCCGCTCGAGGAGCACATAGTCCCGCCATCGTCCGTCATGGAACCGGCCCATCCGTTCCCGAACCCCGACGCGGCGGAAGCCCACCCGCTCGTGAGCGCGGATGGACGCCTGGTTTTCGGGGAAGATCCCCGCCGAAAGCGTCCAGACGCCGGCGTCTTCGCTCGCCTGCACGAGGCCACGGAGCAACTCCGTGCCGATGCCGCGGCCCTGGGCCTGTGCGGCGACATAGACCATGACCTCGGCCACGCCCCGATAGACGTGGCGCGAGGAAACGGGACTCAGCGCCGCGAATCCCAAGACCACGCCCTTCTCCTCGGCGACGAGACGACAGTCAGGGCGACGCGCCGCGTTCCAACGGTCCCAGTCGGGGGCTTCCGTCTCGAACGTCGCGTTCCCACTGGCGATGCCCTCCTCGTAGATGCGGCGTACGGCCGTCCAGTCGTCGGGCACGAGAGCTCGGATCTTCAGGGACACCCCTCTCCTCCTCGTGTGCAGTCAGCGCCCTCGCACGCTGAGCTAGGGCTCTCCGGGCGATTCCGGCCCGGCCTGCTCGGGCCCGTCGGTGGCGATGGCCGGATAGAACCACGCCATGGCCACCGCGACCACGGCGCCAAGCACCAGACCCCATCGAAGGAGGTCGGTGAAGACCGCGGGGAGGACCAGGACCTGGCGAAGCCAACCGCCCAGCAGGAAGACGACCCATCCTCCGGCGGCGTACGCTACGAGTACCGTGAGCGTCCGGCGCACGGGATGGTCGCCCATCAGCGGAGCGTCGCGAAGAAGCTCGACACGGCAGACAGGAGTCCCTCTCGATCCTCCAAATAGGGGAAATGCCCCGAATCGAGGACCTCGAACGTGCCCAGGGGGAACGCCTCCGCGAGCTCCCGCCCCATGTCCGTGGGGGGCGCGTCGTAGCGGCCCTGAAGCACAAGGGTCGGCGCCTCGATGGCCGAAAGGCGGTCCCACCACTCCACCGCACCCAAGCTCGTGCCCAGGAGGCGAGCCACGTCCTGCCCTTGCCTGGCGGTGGTGCCGGCGAGATCGAGATCGAGTTCGTCCACTCGGTCCGGATCCTTCATCACCGGCCGAAAGGCGAGCCGGTAGAAGCGGCTGAGAGTCGCGGGATCCCTTGCCTGGAACCCTTCGCTGGCCCGGAGCGACTCCATCTCCTGGGCGACGTCCTCGGTCCGTCGATCGGCCTGTCTGGCGGCCGTCTCCTCCTGGAAGCGCGTTCCCGGCTCCACGGGGTTCATGAGGATCAAGGCCCGCGTCCGATCGGGGTACCGGCGTGCGTACTCGATGGCCAGCAAGGTGCCGAAGGAGTGGCCCATGACCGTGACCTGGTCGTGCCCGAGCGCCTCGCGCAGCTGGTCGATGTCCTCGATGAAGAGGTCGAAGGTGATGGCGGACTCGTCGAGCTCCGCCACGGACCTGCCGGTGCCACGCTGGTCGTAGTAGACGAGAGTGTTCCGCGTCCCAAGCGCATCGAGCCCCGGCTGGAGGTACTCGTGGTCCAGACCAGGCCCCCCGTGGACGACGATGATGGGATCGCCGGCGCCCACCACCTCGTAGAAAATGCGCGCATCGTCGAGGGAGAGCAGTCCCTGTCTGGCATTCTGTGCCGCCCCTGCCCCGGGAAGGGTCAGAGTGGCGACCGCAAGGAGGACGGGGAGCCCGATCCGTTTGCGAGGGATGATCAAGCCGAGTCTCCGGGGACGTCGTGAGGGAGGACCATGGAGCGCGCGAGCCTACGCACTTCTACTACGCGTAGCCACGACCGCAAGACCCATACCCCCAGGACGACGTAGAGGGTCGCCAACAAGAACCCCACGGCACTCGCCGACGCCGCCATCGCCTCGAGTCCCGGCCATCCCAGAATGAAGACCCCATACGAGGGCGGTACCACGCCGCACACCGCGTTGAAGGACGCGCGCAGGAAACCGGATGGTTTGACCGTGGAGGCGACGATGGCGAGGCCATAGCTGAGCATGCATCCCGCCGTGGCAACCGCTCCAGCGGCGATCCACACCGCACCCGCTTTGGCGCCCACCAGGCCCACCACCCCAGCGAGAAACAGTCCAGCCAGCGGGATGAAGCCGCGAGCGAGACGGGCGGCGACCAGGTTCTGGATGGCGCCCCCCACCACGGAGCTCACGTCGGCCCCGGACGGTTGCTCAGCCGGCGGCCTCATGAACGTCCGAAGCTAGGAAAGCAGAGCGCTCCGGATGGCGCGGCGGACCACTTGGCGCGACCAGGCCGAGAAGGGGCCGTGGGCATGCGGGTCGTACTCCTGCGCCGCTTCGATGAGCGCCTGGGCGCCGACTCGGGCAAGACGCTCCTGTCGGGCTCCGCGCCCGCGATTTCGAATCGCCTCGTCCACCGCGACACGGAGACTGGCGCGAACGAGCTCGTCGCGGGCCTCGGTGTGACCCGATGCCCAGCGCCCGACGAGCGCGCGCTCCTCCCGATGGTCCAGGCGTCGGGCATCGGTGGCCGAGGCGACGAACTCGGCCATGTCGACGCCCCCGATTCCTTCAAGGCTGATCTCGGTCATGGGTACCAACGATGTGAGCCTCCTGCGGTAGCCGGCAACCGCCGTCGCCGAATCGTTACACGTCTCCGGTCCTCGTGCCTACCTCATCCCGTGGTTTCCGGTTGCGGCCCCATG
>JAYMFU010062548.1:0-11823 GCA_036784835.1 Phaeophila floridearum
CCCACAGGTGTGGTTTCGCTGTTGCCTTGTTGCAAGCCGTGGTATCAGCTTGAAGCTCAGCGCTGCAGAGCTGAGCACCCGTTCACCTGTTGACAGCCTGGCTGTTGCGCTTGCGGCCCTGTTCGGTCTGGCATGCGCTTGGATCAGCAGAGTACGTCTGCACCAGTGCTGAGCTGATGCGTCGTCCGCGTACTGATTTGTTGCTCACGCTCGTGTTTGCAGAAAAGCGGTCGATGAACCAGGCCTTCGCGGGAGTGAGCTCTTTCCACAGATCGTGTACACCCACAGTGAACAGGTTCTGATCTATAGACCGTCTCTGGAGACGCTAAACCCAGCAGGTTGCCTGCAATCCCGCGGGGAACACATTCGTACCACATTCGGAAACGAGCATTCACTTGCACGCGACAACGATGCCGAGCAAGCCACAGCTCGGATATAAACACGGCTGCCAAACGGACGAAAGTCAGCCGGAATAAGGCCGTACATCGGGCGGAATCCCACTGTACCACTGCCGTGACGCCACGAGCCAAGTTCCAAGTTCCGCCCAAACACGGTCGAGGCTTGGGCGTGACGTCGGGCGGGGGTTGGGCGTGACACGGGCGAAAATAAGGAATCGCAAGTCACGCCCAAGGTTTCGCCCGTGATCCGACCAACCCCCGAAATGCACTGAGGGCCCCCGCGCCATGTTGACGCAGTCCGCCCGTGTCCCGCCCAAGTCACAACCGACATCTGCGGTTGCACCACCCGTCACAAAGGGTAGACAACGTTAGCCGCCCGAGGTGCATGTGCCAAGGTCCGCCCAACGTACCGCCCAAGCACCTGGGCGGAAGATGGGCGGGGCACTGCCGCTGCTTGGACGCCGCCCAAGCAGAACCGCCCAATAATGACGCAAATCCCCGCCCAGGTGTCCGCCCAGTCTTTTCTGCTAGTGTCGAGTCTGGAATCCATTTGTGTAGAATGCAGTTACGGTTGGACTTGTTGCCATTGACACACCCACAGCGTCCGCGGTCCGTGCTAACGAAGCGTGGTTGTTGCAGGTACGTGTTCTGTCAAGTTTGCGACATGGTTTGCTTCCACACCTTGCCAATTCCTCAAGGTAGCATCGGGACGCTGGTTGAGCAATTTGGAGCGGCATGCAACATAGAGTTTCGGGGCCGTAATCTGCGTGCGGGTGTGGCGTTCCAAGTCAACTCACACGGTGTCGGGTGCAACGGCCAGTTCCCCGACAGCGCGTTTTTGCCCATAAGGTGTGGATGGTCCGTCGGCTCCAGGGCATCTCGAGTGGACTATTTTCATCCTGGACTGGGGAATGTGACACTGTCTCATGCGGTACGACCACTTTGACTGTCTTTCGGTTCTCCTCGAGCATGCTTTGGCCGGGTGGGGCGTGTATTGTTGTGAATGAATGGTGTGGTTGCAAGTCCTGTTTGCGTGGGTCAATGTGCTCGTTGCCATGGTACATGTATGGCTTGTATGCGTACTTCATTCATACATAATGTTGTGTTTGTCGAGCTTGGAGAAGAATAGTAGGGATGTGCTTGATGCTGCTTCATCGTTGTTCACTTGTGGTTGGTGAAGCATATTGTCATCTATGCGAAGTCGCTCACAACGGTCGTTATGTAGATCGCAAGCTCCTTTGAACGTGACGGGAGCGAACTACGCAGCATGGGGGAGGCGGCGCGGCGCAACATGCAGTTCTCTCGCAACATGAACAAGCACTTGTGTGCTGTACACATGAACGCGGCCGTCGTGTCGTTGTTCAATGCGACGCAACAAGGCCGCGTGCTTCGTGAGCGCGCCATGGTTGCTGGGCGTGCTTTGCTAGAGCACGCGATGAAGAGCTCGCCGCCGTCTTTAAGTGCGTTGGAGGGAGATCCGTGGGAAGCGGTGCGTGCAATGTTGCCAAACGCACCGAAAGACTTTCGGACGTGGCCTCGTGGAGTGGACACTGTTCGCGCACGTGCGTGCCCCCCTTGTGTCAGGCTGACTCGTGTGTGGGCAACGCGCCATGCCCAGGTTCCATGGGGTGGTACTTGTGCGGATGTGTTGGTGCATGCGCTGACAATGAACCTGGTGATGGTGCTATGAGCAGATGGCCAACGCCTAGCATGTTTACAGACTGCTTCATGGCACACAACCTAATCGCGTGCGTGCAGATGAGGATGTGGTTCGAATGTTTGTCGCCACCGTGCATGATGCGCGCAAGGGGCAAGCGGCGTGGTTGCATGCCATGCGCAAGGAGTTCGGGGAGCGTTGGGGTGTGGAGCACGTACTCGAGACTGTGCACAGCGTCAGCACAGCCAAGTTGCATGAAGCGCGTTTGGCAGATGGCGGGGGCGGCATGGATGATATGGCGCGGCTGTTGGTGGCGGCGGAGCACTTGACAGAGCGTGTGGACGACCGTCAGGACGGCACCAAGTGTGTATTTGCAGGACGGGAGTTGCAAGTGTCATGGCCGGGCATCCGTCGCATCCTACACCGGCGCAAGGCGTGGCTTGCCGTCCAACAGTTGGATAGCCTTCCAATTGTGCATCCACGTTTGCGACGCGTAGATTACGTGCATGAGAACGGCAGCACGGACTTTGTCTGCATGTGCAACGCCGTCGCTGATGCCGACGATGCCGCTGCATTGGATGCTGTGCGCGTGTTGCTAGGCGGTGTGTTTCTGATTCCACACTTGTCCGCACGAGGCCTCTGGTTGGATGCCAACTTCTGATGCATCGTCAAACTAGCTTGCGTACGTTTGCGCCGGTCAACATCGTTTAGTTGACGTTCATCCAGTGTGTGTGGTGGTAACATTGCTTGCATGTACCTGATATTCGCGAATGCGTTGCACCACAAGCACAGGTCGCCAACGGTGCTCGTTGTTGAGCTTTGTGTGTATCAATTGTCATGTCCGTACAACCACGTGTTGCCTTGTCATAAACGTCGTTGTGAGTCGTATGGAATGAGTCTTTGCTCCACCGCATGGTTGTAGTCTATTTGTGCTTGTGTCCATAACATTGTTATGCGTGCAGAAACCCCTCCTCCCGGCATCTTGTCGTTGCCTCGTCGCGTGCAAAAGAAGAGGCTGCACCGCTCGGAGTTTGTATGCCTTGCTCAAGTTTATGATTCACACGGGCATCCCACGGTTTGTGGCGCGGCGTTGTCATGCAACCGCGACCAACGATTTGGATTGTGTGGCAAACACCGATGGGTGCCCGAACATTTGCAGTTGGTACCAAAAGCGCTTGTTTCATAGCACCTCTTGGTGCGAGTGTCCGTCATGTTTGTGATGTTGTTGTACAAGTGATTGGCGTGAATCGGGTGTTTGTTGTCCAGGTGCATCACAAATCGGTTCCATGTTGTTCTGGTCAATCACGAATGCAATGCATGTTTTCTGGTCATTCGCAAATGTAATAGGCAGTGCATGTTGACACCGGCAATGATGTGGAAGTTGGCTGCATTTTGCCGCGTGTCGCGATTGGCACGTCGCATGCCATGTATGTGTGATTGTCATGCAACAGTAGTACACTTGGGAATGGTGTACAGGCAACAGCAGTGCATCGACAGAACGAAGGTGGTGTCATGAGCGTCGGCGAGCCATGGAAGGACGCTCAATACACGTGGCAACGCTATTGCCGCCGTTGTGACTGCTTCCGCGCCCTTTGCGATTTTCATGGCTTTGCGCATGTGTGCCGGCATTGCCAACGCCCTACAGGTGGTGGAAACGCTCCTCGCACACAAACCGCCTCACCGCTTGTTCCCTCAACGCCCGCGATGCGTGGGGAGCGTTTGCTTTCCTTGCACGGCTTGCTCCCCAATGGTCGAATGGCAAGTGGTGTTGTGGGTGGTGGTTGGCGTGCTGGTAGCCTCGAAGTGCCAGTCAATTGTCAAGTTGTGGTTGGCCAGGATTCGGCTGGCAAGCCACGTTTGTGTGGCCGCGCGACGTGCCCAAGCTACAAGTGTTCGGGCATATGTGAAAACCACTTGGTGCAGGTGTGTCGTTGCATTTCACGACTCGACATGTCATGCTTGTGCTACTTGCGTCATTGGATGTTTGGCAGCCATGTGGTTGTGTGGTATGACATGTATTGGAGATTGGTGTGTGCAATGCGTTTCTCCAAAACGTTACTCTCTGTTTCGTTGAGTCGTGCTAGTGCGGGCGATGTCGACGTGGGACTGCCAATACATGATATGGGGATTGAGACCAGATGTGATCACTGCGTGGTGGATGTTTGTCAAGCTCATGAGTGAATCTTGCATGTGTTCCAAACTCATGGACTTGTGGCACATGCAACTATTGGTGACGTGGTGTGCAGCACACGCGCTTCCTCGATGCGCACGGGAATCAGTGCTTCGTTTGTGTTCGCTGCCGAACTCTACACCCCGCCTCATCGGGTCGGCCGGGATCGTGCTTTTGCAAGACGTGCCGTGTCGAACAACGGACAACATGCTATCAAGGCCGTGCGGCTCCACGCGTAACGTATGTTAGCGATGGCAGCGGCGATGACGATGGGCATGTTGCTAACCCCGAGAACCCTCAAAAGTTGCCGGTGTATTTGGAGAAGCGCCACGTGACGGTTGGCATGTGCCAAATCGACGGGTGCACAAACGAGCACGGCGGGGCGCGCTGCGGGATGTGTGGCGAGCACCGCCTATGCACCGTTTATAGAAAGAAGTGGAGGGGTGGGATGGAAGCATTCTTTTGCCCTGTGTGTGTGACCTGGAGAGCGCCAAACTTCTCGAGGGACGGCAACTTGCGATGCAAAGCCCCCGGCAGCAGGTGCATGTCGCATGCGCCCTATGCATGGTACCAAGCATGCCCCAATTGCGCCATTGCAACTTGGCCTTGTACGCTCGCCAATTAAACACATTATGATTCATATACCTGCACAGGCGAGACGTTCTATGACACGCTTGCACATGACGTTTGTTGTTTGTGGGCGTGTGCTTAATAGCAACCACATTTAGGTACAACATGTGTGTACTCATTGGTTGTGATGATTGCATCGCAAGTGTGGCATGGGTTGCTTGAAACAGGCTTGTGTGTTGACATGTAACTGTACTCTGTGTATGTAGGTGTGCTCGGAATGCCAGGCAAGCGGCGAAGAATGCCAACGCCTCGGTGCCAGATTGGGCAAGGGACACGCCGTTGCCAATGCTCATTCTTGGCAACAAGCAAGGCGGCACTGACTTGTGCTCAGTCCGACGGTGCGGCAACAGGCGCGCAACCCCGGAATGTCCCGGTCTGCAAGGCACATGTAGGGACGTTTCTGATGTGCCGCGTGAAGAATGCCCCCGTCATTTTCCTCGACGAGACATCGCGGGAGGGTATCGTTGTACGGGACGGACAACCCGCCCGCACCAACGACGAAGTCGTGTGCAGCCCGCCTGACCCCCCTCCGGTTGCGCACTCGCCCACGCGTGCCCTCAACCGCGAAGAGAGCCCTGACGTTGTAATCGTGGACCAACCGCGATGTGTTCAACCCCCGCCGGCGCTGAACGCCTTGGCGCCCGTTCTTCCGGCAGGTGCACACATGTCGCAAGGGGGCCCCTCTGCAAATGTGCAACGAATTGATGACGCGAGCGCTACGGATGTTTTGTCCCCCACCTCTTCCTACGGGTTGTGCGACACAGAAGAAGCGGAATCCGATGGCGAGCAAGGTGTAGAAGCAAGGGCTGAGTGTAATGAACAGGGTGTTTGTGTCAATGGTGAATGTCGTGCTTGTCACGGCGAGTTGTTTACAGCGCCGTGCATCGGTGGCACGTGCGTGCTATGCTGGGCAACCGGCGGTCGAGGGTTGTGCACTTTGGATGTGCAGACCCTCGTGACCATGGACGGCGCGTTGGTGGACGCGCTCGCGGTGCTGCCAGATCCTGTGCTACCCGGCCGGCTCGACCCGAAGGATTTTTTTGAGAATGCGAGTTTGACAGTGCGCCCGCTCGCGCATGGTGTGTCAAGCAAACGGGAGTGCACCCGTTGGTTGTCGTGGCTGCAACGCTCCAACTGGAGCGAAGAGCACCACGCAGCGGTATTGAAGAGGAATGCCGCATTCCAAGCTCGACGCAAGCGTGAAAGCAATGCATGCCTCCCGGGGTTGAAGCGTGCGCGAGTGGGTGCTGCGACGGATGTGGCGGGCGGCGCCGTGCCGAAACATCGTCAATGTGGACTTGGTGCGGTTCCATATGGCACTCTGTGGTTGTTGTGATCATTTGTGCTAGTGTTTGACATAGAGACTAATGTACTATTCTGGTTATCTTCGATTGCCGGCAGCGCTGTGAATTCTCGTTGGCCGGGTTTTAGCGTGGCAAGGGCGATATGGTGGTGGTCCGGTTGTGCATGTTGAATCGAACACCTATCGCTTGTAGAAGTCTTTGTTTGTGGTGCGTTGGATTGTTATAGTTTAGTTAAGAACGGGGCCTCGGTGTGAACAAGCTTGTCAAGTTGTAGATGTTGGTGCGCGTCACACGTGTGTACATTTTTGGGTGTCTTCTTACCATTGTCCACGACAGCGGAAACGACGTTTTGTTTGTCATGTGCAGCTACGGAGTGCGTTGCAACTTTGGAGGGCACGTTTGAATGGAGCGGGTGGCGACAGACCAATCATGATGAGTGGCCCATGAGCATGTTTCGTTGGCGCGGCATCCAAGTGGTGCCTCGACGGACTGACGGGTTTGATCATAGCGCGCGCAGTGAGCACGCGCGAGCGCCCAATTGGTGGCGAACGTGGGGCACGTATGCCATGCGCTTTGTTCCCGACTCGCGTGTTCATGCCGCAAACTCTGTGCGTGCCATGGTGCGTCGGGTCCAAGACAACCGTACAGTGTGGCACGTTTCAGCGCGCACAGCTTGTTTGATCGACGACTACCCTCTGCATGCCAATTTGGGCGCGCGGACACCGGGTCACCGCGAAGTTGGTGTGCGGCAGTTGCAACTTGTGGGTGACTTGGCACGCATGCTCCATCGGCGGGCCTTCCGACTTCAAGGTCAGTATGTCCCCGTCCATGCCAGCTCGGCGGCATTCCTGGAAGCGCACTTCACGTCTGACTCGTTGCCTTCCTTTTCGCAGCTATGGGCTGTGTTCTTAACGACGCTCATGCATGTCATGGCCCCACGTTGCAATCGAACGCTCGGCTCGCAAGAGCGCTCGCACTGGCTTGTGATGCAAGTAGTTCAGTCCGCTTGCAGGTTGGTCATTAGTAGCACGTCTGCGCCCACCTCACCGACGTGTTGGAGCAATGAGGAACACACCGCTGCACTTTCATGCATAGCGGCTGGCGTGCAACCATTGGTGCGGCTTGCGGGTGCTTCATTTGACGCTCAGGAGTGGCGGCGCATGACGGCTGCGTCCTCGAAATATGCGGAGGCGATTCGATTGGTGTTATTCGAATCTATTTGTGATTTTCATGTACGCGACGTTTCGGACGATGTTACATAGTTGCGTGTCTTTCCGGTAGCTCGTGTCGCATATGTCTGTCATACGTTATGCTTGGCTTGAGCTGAACAATGACTGTTGGACGTTCACGCTGACCGATGTTTGGCAACTGTTGCTGTGGGTGTCCGTGTTCTTGAACACGATGCGCTTGTTGGCATTGTGGTGTTCCACGGCATACGTGTCGATGTCCCCACGACACGCTCGGATGTGGTTTGCAGGTGGGGTGGCCACGGGACTTGGAAGTCACCGACGTGCTTGTGGACTTGCCAACGGCGGACGCGGTACAGCTCGCGGAGCGTGAGATGGCACAACCGACAGCTGTGATGCCCACGTTCGCGTTGCGTCAACGTGGTGGGCGGTTGCTGACGGGCGCACTGCAATCATCCGCAGTCCACCCGACGCCCTCACCAATGGACGTTCCGCTCACCGTCCCAGACGCACCGCATCCCTCCATGGGTACAGGTCACAGGCCCATGTACGGTGAAGAGCTGCAGCGGCGTACGCTGCAGTGCGTGGTGCGGAATTCCCAGCACGGCAACCCGTGGCAGACAAGCGCTCCTCCAATGCCAGACACACGCAGTCGCTCACAAGACGACGCTGTTGGCAATCGTGTCGTGCTGTTGCTGGACAGCTCGGACGATGATGGGATTGCGGCGGCACCACCGAGCGTGGTCGCTGAACGTGAGGACGGTAGGAATACGCTTGTAGCCCCTCGGGCTTCGTTCCCATGTGGCGGTGGGGCGAGTCGGGCCGGTGGGCCGGGTGGGGGCAGTGCGGCGGTGAGGAGCATGTGCAACTTGGACGACGAGGACGACTTCGAGCGGGTCGGTACCCCGAGCACTCTGCCTTCGAGCGGTGCTGTTGTGGTTGGCCGGGCGAATGTTGCAATGGGTGTTGCGATCGGGTCTTCGTCCATGAGTACGCGTCCGGTACGCGATGCGCGCTTGGGTGGTGGCCGTGCCGGTCCGTCGCGAAAGCAGGGTGCGTCACCGTGCGTAGCGTCAAGCGGGCGTTGCGCTTCTCAAGGCCGCACACCGCACGCACGTGCGTCCTGCAATCGAAAGCGGCTGTTTGCAAACACTTGCGCTGGTGGTGGTGGTGCGCCGGGTGACGGGTCAGACAGCGACAATGACACCGATGACGGGGTGCCAGAAGGGTTCGGTGGCATGGGAGGAGGCGGTGCTGGAGACGGCGGTGTGGGTGATGGCGAGATGGGACACGATGGCAACGCTGGTGATGCGGGTGCCAATGGTGCTGGTGTGCCTGGTGCCGGCGATGGTGACGGCGGCGGCGATGGTGCCGGTGCGGCTGGTGGCGGTGATGATGCGCCCCTGGCCCCTCCGGTCAGTCAGACTTTTGGCGGAGTCGAGGGCTAACCTTGACGATGGGCAGCAATTGGACGCCGGTGATGTGCAATACCACATGGACGTGGCGAGGCATCCGTTCGTTGCAAGCGGGCGCCTTGCCAGCTTGCCGGGTATCAGCTGCGTGGTACGCGGCTTGCGAGGTTTGCAGTAGTGCTTGGGATTTGTCTCACGTATGCATTGCGTGAAATGCGAACGGTGTCTAACGTGCTTGTGGATGTCAGGTTTCTTGCGTGATGTTGGTGTTTTGACGTGCCCCACACCTGTCTCCTGTTCACCTGGTGCAAATGCGTGATGACATCGTTGCATGTATGTAGCGACACGTGACACGGTCGTACCGTTGCTTGCACAGTCACGTTGCACACGTTCGCCACGGTGGTGCAGGATTTGTTAAACATGTTGCGTCCGGGTGCGGCGAACCCAAGACGGCCACACGTGCTGCTTTTGAAGGGACCCCCTGGCGCCGGCAAGTCGCGGCTGCTGCAAATGTTGGCTCGCATTGCACAAGAAGGTGACACGATCTGCGTGACCAACTAGGCTTGGACAATGCTCATCGTCCGTGCGTGCCACGTGGTTCACGTCCTCGCATCGTGGTGCATTCGTCGCGAGTCGCCAGCAACATGGGGGACGCGGACGTCGACACTGTTGCAGCTGGGATGTTTGCATCGGATTACGACCCTTCCATGCAAGACTACACGTCCACGTTTTCCGCTCGCGAAATCGCTCGCCGCCCGTTCCATGTGCTGGAGGAGGCGCAGGCGTGGACGCCGTTCTTCGAGCGGGTTTTGCAGATGCTGCGAGCTGCACACAACGGCGCCTCGGTTCAATACATCCTATCCAGTTTGCCGTTGGTCGTGTCCTGTGATGTAGAGCAGTCGTCATGCAAGTCCTTTGGTGTAGCGCACGTGAATGCAGCAGGGCGGGCGGTCATGCGGGAGTCGCGTACCGAGATGCCGTGGGAGACGCTGTGGCGGTTGTTCGGCGAGGATGTCGCGTGTCAGCTTTGCTGGTCCTTCGTTGTGCTCCATGGCAACTGGCGGTTGAAGGGCATGGCGCATCGGTTGGCATGCGACATGTATGCTTCCATCGGCTATTGTCTACCTTTTGAACGCAGAGTGCATGTTAGGCTGCTTGTACATTGTGCATTCCCTCGTGGTGGCATGCGTCCTTGTCGCGTCGGTGCGTTGCGACATATGATGCATGTACGCGTCAACCTTCCATTCCGCCTTGGCGATCGCATGCCAGCTGGTAACATTGCTGCCGATGAAATATGCGTGTCTTGGCGACACGCGCATGGCAGGGTGTGTTCGTGGTAGTGCCCTCAAACATGTGTGTTGTGTTGCAGACCATCGGCGGATGTGGTTGCGTTGAATGCTCGCAAGGTGGACATTGCCACAGATGCTCGTTTCGTCACGTATGCGAGCAACCAATTGGCTCTTTCTGCTGATAATGCACCTGACGTCATGGCCACGGATCCTGCCAACAACGCTACACAAGCCGCACGCGACCGTGCGGATTTCGAGTTCACAGCCTTGACTGCACGCGAGCGTTTGCAACCCGTGGGGACTTGGGTGATTTGCGATACCAAGGAGACGTGCAAGGAGGTGTATGCGCAAAAGATCTGCGCACGCCCTGACTACCGTGCGTTGCGGGTCGAGAGCTGGCTGGACGGTGCCCCAGCAATGCGATGGAAGTCCAAGATGGTTCGTGCGTGGGATGCGTATTGCTTCCGGTGCGTCGTGGTTATGCCTTTAGGTGTTTGTCTACATTCAAGCATTTGGCATTCTTGCATTCTTTCTTGCGTTGGTTTCGGATGCATATGTTTGGCCGTTTCGCCATCCTGAGTACGATGGAGTTTGGTGCGTACCATTTGTAGGTTGCAATGGTTCCTGGTTGACATGAACATCGGCTGTTTTCAGAGGTGTGGTGGTTGCATGGTGCGGGGGTCAGTTGTCAGTTGCTATGGACACTTGCATTTGTCCACGGTTATGTTTACTTGCTGCACTTGTCCATTGTAACCAGATGCGTTGTATGTGCTATCGCTCATGGCAAGGGTTGACATGGCCACATGCAGTTGTTAATGCCTTTGTTGCAAACCAGATGAGCGTCCGACATTGCTCGATAATTTGCTTTGCCGCTGCAAGCCAACTCCAACTGCCAAGGCCGACGTTTGTTCAATGATGGAGAACAGTGGCTTCACCGCGTGGGACCAGCTGCGAGTGTACACGGGGGAGCCGATGGTGTTGACATCTCGCATCAGCAAGGACAGCACTACCGGGTCACGTGCCGTGTGTGTGTTTTTCAGGTCCATGTCACGCTCGCAAGTCCGCAAAGAGTTTGCGAAGGCGCTCGAGCAAGTGCTGGGCAAGGGAGCCACGTGCTTTTGTGCTTGGCACACGCCATTCTACCGGAAGGGTGGCGTGGACGAACCCATGCCAAACGCACCGGTTGCGGTCCACGGCCAATTGGATGTCGTGCCAGTGTTCCACGCGTTGTTTGAAGCATTTTGCTCCTCGCACCGTGTGAACAAGAATGCGCAGCTTGCGCCAGCCCCGCATTGGCCAGAGACTGATGAGCAGCGGCGCACACGTGAGGACGCGGACCCTGCCAACATCATGGCAGTGCCGGCCGTGGAGGTTCGCACACGCACGGGCAAGTGCATGACGCGCTACGCGTACCCCAAGCCGTTCGTTTCTTGGACGGACGACGGTCGCGTCGCGGCAGCGTGGGTCATGGTGCCGCTAGTGCCTGCCGTCGTGGCGACTGCGACAGCGGCGTTGAGCGCAACAGTGGAGCGAGGGGCACAGCGCGTCGTGGCTTGTATTCCGGAAACACAAGACCCGGACGCCGGCGCTGATCGGCACAACGGTCCGGCTCGTGTCACGACCACCCGCACCGTGGACATCGCAGACTTGGCATTAACCATGGACACTTACATCGAAGACCACGTTTGGCGCCCTTGTGCTAGGTTGCGTACGCTGGGGCGTTGGTGCCACGCACGTCCCAACGTGGCGTTGTTCCATGCTGCATCCTCGGATGCC
>JAYMFU010062659.1:0-11812 GCA_036784835.1 Phaeophila floridearum
AGATATGCCTCAACAATTGGCGATATTGGAACATTGAAATCTTGGTGCTCAAAGGTACAATCCTTAACGACCGCGGGGATAGTTTCCGGGAACACGAAGCCAATCTCGATATCCTAACTCATGGTACACTTTCACTACACACTTGAGAAAATCTAAAGATTTGTGACTTCACAAGCGAGAAATGGTTCTTAACCACCGTTTCCCGGCTTCGCGAGCCCATTTCGGACTACACATGGCTCAGCACTATGGGCGGTGAGCAGCTGATAATCAAACCGATTGACTGCCCAGCTCTATAAGGTATTCCAAGGTGGATTTTTCCAGATCAAGAGTGTCATGAGTGGGAGAAGGAGTTGGTAGAGCTTTCTCTCTAGTTGACAATACTTCTTATCCACAAACTCTTCCTAGTGTGGCATGCCATCCTCGAATCTAGCCTGCAATCCTTTGATTGCTTGTTGTACTCCTTCTACCATATTCCTTTGTCTTTGCACTTCAGTCCCGGATCGACTAGTTGTCTTCTTTGCTATAGCCCTCTCGTCTAAGGCCTAAAACTGATGAAATCAAAGCCTAGCGTTTCAGCCTTTTCTTTTCAGCTGCCTAATCCGATAAGCCTTCCAATGGTCCAAGGAGTTCTAACAATCGGGGAAGCTTTGCCCTGGGTTTAGTTAGTTTCCCTCCTTACCCGGTAGTTCCTGGCCTCGGCTCATTGCCTTCCGTTTTTAAGTGAAAGCGCGGTTTCCTTTTGTATCAGCATTGGCAATTGATTCTTCCTTCTCATCAGGTCTGCCTGTCAGTTGAGTATTCGATATCGAGTGAAGTGTAGTCACCTTCTTTTGCATTACCGGACTTTTACTTAATAGGCGTCTCGTATCCTTGCTTCTTTCGGCCTTCCACTGTGGTTGTTGATGAGAAAGAGGGATTTTCTGGAATATCTCACCCTGTGGGCTAGCCTTTCCCCTTATCTTGCTATGCCCAGACTACTATGGCTCTTGTCTTCCCCCTGAAACCCCCTCTGCCTTAACAGAGTGGTTTATTGCGAATCAAGTCAAGGGCTTTGACTGCTCATTCCGTTTCAGAGGTGCTGGTTCTCTTCCTCCCAATTCGAGGATCGCCGTGAAGCTCAGTTTTGAAAGCGTAGAACAAGCTTAAGTTAAGCCTTTCTGATCCCTTCCGCTCCTTGCCCGTTCGTTTCACTTACTTCCGCTCCGCTCTTCTCATCGAGAGTAGGTTTTTTCAGGTACAAAAAGAAAAGAAAGATCCTTCCGCCTCTTCTGACTTTCCGTTTTCCAACAGCAATTACACATTTCCTCGGCCTCTGATTACAGTCGAAGTCCCTTCTGTTCGAGTCCAAGGCCGGTTCAGTCGTGCAGAATGAGATAATGAAAAAAGATAGTGGTTCAGAGAAAGTTCTTTTCATCTATCCTAGAAAAGCTGTCCAGCGAGCCTATGTAATAAGGTAATAAGTCAATCCTTTTTCCTGCCTCACAGACCTGTGATCAAGGAGCGATAGAATTGAAGAAAGGAGCTTTGGAAGCTTACCTTATTACTTATTAATATTAATAGGGTTCCAAACCTATCTTACTAATAAGAAGAAAGGGGCAAGCTAAAACAAACCTACTCCTAACAGGGTCGAAGTATTGCATTCTCTATCCGCCCGACAGCAGCAGAGGGGGTTCGATTCCCGTTATACGCGATGTGGCGAAAAAGACTGATTCAACGAGATATGCCTTGCCTGCATTAAGATTTAAAACTTGTCGTCTACTTTCAGGAAATGTTTGGAACAGAGAACTTACAATAATACAACGCCGCATTCTCAAAAGATTGAGAAACAAGAAGAGATCTATTAAGAGAAAGATTTATTCTCGAAAAAATCTTAACAGTTACATTCAATCACAAACTACACGAAAGTTGTCCCTTTTTCATGGAGATTTACCCATCACAGAGATGCACAGAAGAAGAAAACGATCATATATCCCCTTTCTACTCAATCCAGAAACAAGATCGGACGTTATTCCGGTTCGTCTCCATTTTCGTGAAACTATTCCTCAAGCAAGGCAGCCGATCAGTCATCGAAGGGTTTGTGTGAATCATAGAATGGTAAACATTATTCATTTTAAAGTGTCCCACGGTGATATAATATCTTTTCAAGAAAATGATGCGAGAACCCGCGGTGAAGAAATAAGGAGATCTTTCTATATCGAAATATCAGTTGAAAAATTCATAGGAAAATTTATGGATCGCCCGGTCAGAATGTGGAGAAGAACCAAAACAAAATGGTTCCGAAAACTCAAAACTAAGAAGGAATGCCGCCTACTACTAAAATCCAAGTTTTTGCAACAGTTGCGTTCTTCTATGCAAGAAGAAGACACAAAGAAGTTTGGATCCAAAAAAGTATGCTTAGGCAGTTATTTCGATGAGCACAACAGAATGAAGAGGAATTTGTATCATTTCAAATCCCTATTCTTATCGAAGAGAAGGAACGAGAAAAACCGAAATATTCATATTCCTACTCAAACAAGAAATCCTATAGTTTACAACTCTTCTTTATATAGTAATTCGACCTATTGCTCCGCATCCCCCCATCAGTTTACTATGAATAGAAAAAGAAAGAATAGAAAAATCAAAAGAATCGAACTACCTACTCATTATTCGGAGGTGAATCATAGAACACCAAAAGCTGTGGTATCTTATGGACCTAACATAGGTCACATCCCTCACGACATAAGATTGAAAGATCCAAACCTTCTTCTTCGGAGCGGAAACGAACGTGGCCAAAACATATAAAGATCGGCGTAGTCGCTCATAAGGGACATATCTATCCGGATAGAGGATAGTCTAGATCTATTCATAGATAGATCTCTATCCATATAGATAGGTATCTTCGTGGATAGAGATAAAGATAGGGATCCATCTAGACCTTGAATCACTATTTCCATTTTTTTTCGATTGATTGCCTTTTTTTGTTTTTGACCACAAGTTTTAAATCTTAATGCAGGGCAAGGAAATCTCGTTTTTCAATTATTATTATTATATTAGGGTCGGAGCGTAGACGAAGCGAGCAGAGCCCAGGAAACAGGGAAGCCCGTCATAAAGCAGTCGACTAGAAGTCGAAGACTGCTGGCCTGAGAGAAGGCGGCCTCTCTCGGGAAACATGGCAAAATTTCTCTTCTTTCTTTTTGCTTTTTTTTTTTATTTTGTGGGTAGGTTCAGTAAGAGCAGAGGAGATCAGATACACGGAAACGAAGACCTTCGAGCACAAATATTGGACCGGGAAGAAAAAAGGGGAAAAAAGGAAAGTCTAAGTACGTATGGCACGAAAAGGAAATCCAATTTCGGTAAGACTTGATCTGAATCGTAGTTCAGATTCAAGTTGGTTCAGTGAGGGCGACCGCGAAAGGAAAGTCACCGAATGGGTCAGTCTTTTCCTTCAGTTTGTCCCAGATTTGAAATAGAAAAGGGCGTGGGAGGACGTTGCGGATGTCCGGGGCGGACACGACTTCTTCTATTCTTATTCTAAGGCTAGAAGACCACTGAAAGACACCCAGGACTAGAGCATGTCGTGAAAGAAGCACACTGGGCGGGCGTGCTTCGACCGTGTCTCCGGGGCACAGTTGAATGTAGATATCATGAACGCGAGGTGCAGGATACCAGGCCGAGAAACCCGGGCAACCACTCCCCTATGTGCCAATCGCTAGCGCATCCAGGGCCCCGGCGCCCCGCTCAGCTGAAGAGGCCTAGCCTGATCTGAGAATTGCTAATTTGGTTCGGATAGACTTCATTCAAGAATGCCGCCGCCCTTGGAATCAATAAGAAAAGAAGTGCTAAGTTTCAGATCAGTGAATAACCCGAAACGAAAGAAGAGACATTTCTCGCTCGGCGCCTAAAGCGCACTATGCTCCGCTTCAACAAACAAATGAGAGTTTTCGGTGGAACCGGTGAACCACGCGAGCTGGTTAGATGCGTGGGACAGAGGGCTCGTAGTACCTGCTAGCGCAGCTATGCAGTAGAAGGAAAGGAGCCTAAATCGACCCCCTTCCTTCTTTTTTTTTCAAAGAAAAAAAGCAGTACAAGGAAACTTTTATTTAAGTCGGATGAGACTAAGCAGCTACCGACCGTTCCGACGCGCCCTTGACCTATCTTGATAAAAAAAAAAGCAAAAACCTATCTAAAGGGGAGCCTAGTTTAAGCTGTCAAACAAATGATAGAATGGAAAATAATGAATAACCACTAGTAGGGATATGGGTGGAGTCTCGCTCAGTAAGTAAAGAGAGTTGTAGATTCGTAAAAGAGGAGAGGAGCCTTTACTTTCAAATGACAACTGCCTCTTCTTGCTGCGAGGGCGTTGCACGAAACCAAACCGCCCCCCGCCCGATCAAGTACCAGTTGCTTCGCCGGTAGGTCCACTTAGGTTAGGGGGCATTGTCCCTCAGTTCTTACCAACCTCCGGTGTGTAATCGACATCTTGCTAGCTATAACTCAGTCGAATAAGAATCATTGATTCCCTCTGCTGTCAATTTATTATTCATTCATGGCGCTCGGCCGGTGCTCCTTTCTCATCTCAAACCAGAACAACTCTGAACGTTAGGGAAGATAAGGGAAGACCACCTGAGCGAACCGACCGAAGGGACTTGACTTTTATCCGAACCGAACGATAGCGGCTTAAAGCTAAGCCTATCACGAGCACGAGAATAAAAATCCTTGATCGACGAGGAGGAGCATCTCAAAGTATGGGGCAAAGGATCAAGCGCTTTGACTTTGTCTCCCGGGATCCACCACAGGTTGGGTTTGAGAGCCGTGTGATGGGTCACTATCCAGCACGGTTCGGAGAGCACTTTTAGTCTGCGTTGGTGAATAGAAGCCCCCCTATCAAGCAAGAAGGAAGCGGCTCTTCCCACGGCGGAGTCACCATTGACTCTATTTATTATTATGGGAAATCACTGTATCAAGATCTCAATCTGAGATCTTATTTCGGTTCGATACGTCCACCTACGAGACTCACCTTTGGCTTTCGCCTCGGTAGGTGTATTATTTTACATTTTCCCAAAAGAACATTCATTCATTTCTTTCTTCCCCGTCGACCACGACGACTAAAACGACGCGAAAAATCCAGACCCGGAAAGGCGAAGGGCCGGTGGTGGGAATTTGGGAAAGTCGGGCCGATCGGGTGTCTTCATTCAAGCGACGGTACAGAAGAAGAACGAAAGGAAGTGAGAGGCCGGGGGTCGGGGAAAAGAGTCGAGTCGATCAGGCTCGACGATCGGAAGAAGCAAAACGAAATCAGGATTTGGCCGAAAAAGAAGCAAGGCTATGGATACCATGACCGATCACCATCGATAAAGAAGAATCTTTCTAAATCACTTCGGGTCAGCGGGGCCTTCAAGCATCCGAAATACGCCGGGGTTGTAAATGGCATAGCCTTCCTGATAGAAAATGACGACTCCTTCATAAAAACGAAGTTATTCTTGTTCTTTTTCCCAAAGAAGTCCCGCTCCGACGGCCCGACGAGTCATCTACAACAAAGGACCCTCCCCGCAGTGCGCTCTTCCTTGAATTATTCGGTCATGCAATACTTATTGAATACAAAGAACAAAATGCATTTCGACCCCGTCGTAGTTCTCAATCATTTCGTGGCACCGGGCGTGGCTGAACCATCTACGATGGGGGGAGCTAATGCACAGGAAAGAAGCTTAGATAAGAGAATACGTTCTCGCATCGCTTTTTTTGTAGAAAGCTCGACCAGCGATTTGGCCGAAGCCAAAAAGAGGTTGACCCACTTCATTCGCCAAGCGAATGATCTTCGCTTCGCGGGAACAACAAAAACCACCATCTCGCTCTTTCCTTTCTTCGGTGCTACCTTTTTTTTTCCAAGGGATGGGGTTGGGGTGTATAATAACCTTTTTTTAGAGAATGCCCGGGAACAACTCCTAGGTCAATGTTGGAGAAAATGTTGGAACCTCATGGCTAAGGATAAGGTAATGGAATTGATAGATAAATTCATAGACCTAGGTAGGATAGGAGAATTGATAAAGGGAATAGAGATGATGATAGAGATCATACTGAGAAACAGAAGAATTCCGTACGGGTACAACTCTTATTTGAACGAAGTGAAAAAAATGCGATCTTTGTTGTCTAATAGAACAAACACTAATACCTTAATTGAATCGGTCAAGATCAAATCTGTTTATCAAAGTGCTTCTCCGATTGCTCAAGACATCTCTTTTCAACTGAGGACCAAAAAAACAAGATCATTTCGTTCCATTTTTAGTAAAATAGTTAAGAATATTCCATTAGTAATGAAAAAGAGGGTTACGGGGATCCGTATATGTTGTTCAGGTCGATCAAAAGGTGCAAAAATAGCTAGAACTGAATGCGGAAAGTATGGAAAAATATCTCGTAATGTATTTAACCAGAAAATCGATTATGCTCCTGCGGAAGTATCTACTCGTTACGGAATCTTAGGTGTCAAAGTGTGGATTTCATATAGTCAAAAAAGAAAGGGGCGTGCTATATCCAAAACGTACGAAATATACTAAATATCGTAAAGGCAGATGTAGTAGGGGTTGCAAAGCGGACGGTACACAACTTGGTTTTGGAAGATATGGCACTAAAAGTTGTAGAGCAGGTCGTCTTTCATATCGAGCCATTGAAGCAGCGCGTCGGGCTATAATCGGACACTTCCATCGTGCTATGAGCGGACAATTCCGAAGAAATGGTAAGATATGGGTAAGAGTTTTCGCGGATATCCCTATTACCGGAAAACCTACAGAAGTCAGAATGGGAAGAGGAAAAGGAAATCCTACGGGTTGGATTGCTCGTGTGTCCACGGGACAAATCCTATTTGAAATGGATGGTGTGAGTTTGTCAAATGCTCGACAAGCCGCTACATTAGCGGCGCATAAACTATGTTCGTCAACCAAGTTTGTTCAGTGGTCGTAAGCTAATTAGTTAGTGGGGGGAAACCGGACCGGGATTCAAAAGAATTAGGCGAAGTCTTTCTTCCTGAACGACGGAAGTGACTACTTGACTTTCGTATACTAGCTATTTTCAGATCTACCTTATCTTGCTTATTTAAGCAAAAGGAGATCCACTATCGGTTGTAGTCTTCTTGATCTATCAAGTCAAGAGGGCGAGGCCCCTTGTCTTAGCTTAGGATGAGGGGGGGCGAAGAAGCGGGAATGTGGGTCTTCGCATCTATTGAGCTAACTGGTAAATGAGAGCCTTCGATACGTGCTTGCTACTGCAGCAGCTAGAGAAGTACGGATTCGGACATGGGAGCATTAGGAAGATTCTTTCTAGCTTATGTGATTCACCTTTGAATCATGTGAGTCACTCCTTAACTAAAGAAAGAAGAGTTATTTATAAACCGCCCGGGATCACCTTAAAAGAGTTGAAAAGGAAAAAGGGGTAAGCTAGCTCTTCTCTTCTCGGCTTACCCCTTGCTTGTTCACAAGGATTTTCTACAAAAAAATGGGAGTTAGCGCTCCAGTAGGGTATGGGGACCTCTTTCATAAGTCATAATTGCATAACCTATCTCCGCAATAAACCAATGGAGAAAGACCTCCTTAAGAAGACGGGGGCAGATAATTTCCCTATGCCCAAACCACCAGTACTCGATACACAACGGAAGTTTCCTTGAGCAGATATGGGTCGTCCGAACCGCGATTCCACTCCCTTTTTTACTGGGGCGGGGCCAATATTGGGCTGAAATGAAAACTAGCCTGGACCAAGCTCCCTCTCAGAAGGAATATAACCGAATTCTCGATTTATAAAATCGTGATCTCCAGATCCGGGAGAAGAAACACTTGGTTTTCGTGGTTTATAAGCACATGCTGATGGAGCACCCGGCCTTAGCCGAAGGGTTCCATTATAATCCCGTAGACGCCTTAACAGATTTCTTTGCAGAGAAGCAGAACGAACTGGATAGCAACCAAGGGTGGAGCCCGGCGCAAAGGACCTGGAGAAATCGTTTCCGCGGAGGATCGATGTAATTGAGTCGACTAAAGGTTACTCGCTGGTGATTGTCACTAATCAAGTCGCGGACCTCCAGTGGCGGACTTCGGACTTCGATGCTAACTAACAAAGGCCGGAGAAGGCTAGCTTCGATCCAGACTTCGGAAATAATGTATGCAAGAACAGAGTTCACATCGGTATGTAAAGAGTTCGCTTCCCGGGATAACTAATTCCCTTCTCTCGAAGTCAGATCTTAAATAAATCCCCGTTGAAGTTTAATCACAATCCCCGTGACCTTTCACCAATCCCCTCCTAGCATGCCACGGAGGAAGCTGAACAGTATGACTCCCTGCAGCAAGCCACGCCCCTTTCCTTGAGAACTCAAGCCTAACTGTTACTGTCCTGTTGAAGCCCTAAGTGAACGGCCCCCTCTTTGCTTTCGAACTCAAGCCGACTTGCAATTCATTTCCAACCTTAAACGAAGGTAGGCTCAAGCTAAGATTCTGCTCGTGACTTTGAAAAGAAAGACTTTGCTTTGTCCCTTCAGTGGATGCTAAGCTCATTACAAACATCGGCATATTAGGGATTCCTTTCTAAATATACCTCTTTCCGAATCCGAATCTCATGAAATGTTCTTAGAATAGAGCTATATAAGAGTTATAGAAGGGACTTTCTCACTTGTTTGAAGACAGATGATTCAGCTACTGATATTACCGATCCCAAAAGACAGATTCTCTCTATTGTATCATTGTAAGGTAGAGAGTGATGCACCAGCAAGAAAACGGATGCGCTAACGCGCAACGGCTTTCGCGCTAGTGCGCTCGTCCGTTGCTTGTTGAGATGCCCGAACGCTATAGAGTAGTTTACTACTTTAAAGTGAAAGGATTTCCAGTAGCTAAAACCCAAGAGTTACTGAGTTCATGTCCTGATGGCGCTAGTAGGGAAACAGCAGTTAGATGTTAGTTCCAAACGTAGCTAGTAGTCAAACTGAGTTCTTTTCTTTGGCATTGAGCCTATAGCCCCGAACTCCCTTCTTTATATCCCACATTACTAGTAGGAAAGGTCGCGTACAAGAGTTGTTTTTTAGGCCAGTGCTTTAATCTTTGCAGCCTTTCCCTTTGGACTGCTGAGATCCCCTCCTTTTCTCCTTTCGCCCTGTTGACTAATCCGAGTCCTTCCTTGAGAGCTTAGACGTCAGCGGGGAATCAATTTCATCGGCTTGCTGCCGGACTGATTCCTTTCCTTTTGATGTGAACAAATGGGCATCCCTAGAATCAGCTGCTCTCCTTCCTGTTGGAGGAAGACAATGCGAAAAAAGGAATAGATTAGTAAGGCAAGGTGATTGTTCGTTGACAACATTGGGGCGTAGCGGATTGACTATTGGGATCTCTTTAGCTTTAGTATGACTATTACTATAGGCGCTGGAGTCAGCTTGTCTGAGTATGTAAACTATGTGGTGGATAAGCCTTCTACATCAGCCAATTCTTCTTCCATGAGGGAAGCAACATTTTTTGATTTCCCGTTCATCGTATCGACCGACCCAGACCCCGTACCTGTCCCCGATGAAAGTCAGGATGAAACCTGCTTTCATTCAAAACCAACTCACTCTAAGGAAAGGAGAGCTTTGCGAAAGTTTAAAAAGGAATTGAGTGAGCTCTCGCCTAAGAGAAGAGTTTAATAAAGCGGAGAGGGATTTTCCGACAACAAAAAAGCTTTTCTCCCCAACCGATGTGATTACCAGCCAAAGGGCAAAAAGACGGGGTTGAATGCGACTCTACCAATACCAATCTCCTCTGGAGCAAGGAAAAGCAACTCGGTAACGATTAACATATTCTTTTTTTTTAGAGAGGGGAACCCTTACTTAAGAACAGAGAGTGGCCGAGCAAAAAAGCAAGGTATCAGATCCCTGTAGTTCGAGCCCCCCTTTTTTTTCCCAGTTCCTGTACGTGGAATGATTTCCAGTGAGTCAAGTAGTCTGGGGGAAAGAGAAGCCCTACCCACTACCCTTTCCCCCAAAAAAGGGGTCCAGAAAAGTGTGGCTTGTTCTTTTACCATGTCAGCCACACTCTCATTTAGTCGATCTTGTACGAGAAGTCTAGACACTCTCCAAGTTGATAGGAAATGCAATGGTAGGATTTGCCATCTTTCTTATTCAATAATAAAAAACCTTGTTCATGGTGGTAAGCGAGGGGGAATTTAGTAAAGGGATAATGCCGCTTTTTACTAATGAGCAAGCTTTCGTCTAACAAAGTGAGACTGCCTCTTACGAGCGGGTAACCTACCTTATAAACCATGCCCCACTAGACTTTCTAGCTTCACCCTTTAGTTACTTCTAAACTAAACCCCATGGATCTATTCTATTAGCGGTTATAGTAACTGTAAGGATGGAATAAGCTGAAAGATGACTCTTTCAGTTGTTGATTAAAGTGAGCCTTCAAAAGTCTTGGTTGCCTGTTGCTGTTCCCCATAATTTTAAATCCATATCCCGAGCCTTGCTTATACAGTTTAATTAGCCCCGACCTAGATACGAGCACGTTGAGCTTTTCAGCGAGAAGCGATAAACTGACTCGAGAGGACAGAGAAAAAAAGCGAGTTAGCCTTCCGTGTGGGCGGGCCTACTTTCCACTTTGTTACTATGGAGCCGGGCGGCAAGCAAGTGAATGTGATATCGGCCGGTGTGTGTGAGCTTCGCTCCAACTAGCTCTACTTGGAAGTTAGGCACGTGACTCGATAGCGCAGCGCAGGCACAAGACCTTTGAATGCAAACAAAGAATAGCGAGACCGCATATCCTAAGGAAAGGAACCCAAGCTTACCTTATTATTAGGTGTAGGTATTTCCAGCCGCATTCATTAATGCAATGCAACTCCAGAACTTGAAGAACTAGCCTTGGAAGAAATATTTCTAAAAAGAAACATTTTTCAGAAGCTGGCATCGCTAGTTGACTCTTCCTCGTCGACAGCCAGCAGCAACTAGAGCATCCCGTCTGACGGGAAGAGCTCACTCTTCCTTAGGCAGAAGCTTGTTGAGATAGGGGAGAAAGGGTATTAGCTCTTGCTGTTATTAGTACCCTTTGCTGGTGTTCCCCTTTAGGAGAAAGCTTCAAAAGGCTACCGAAAGAGCTAACTAAGGCCAGGCTTGGCAGCTAGTCTGAAGCAAGGCAAGGAAAGCAAGTCCTACTGCTTCAAAGTCATAAGCTGCTCTGGCTTCGGATGTTAGGAAACTTCGACAGTACTATTGTTCTTTCCAAGATGCTATGGCGGGCGTACTAGGAGTTCAAAATCTTAAGAATCCGCTTTTTTTTGGGTTGCCGACAAACAAATTCCCAAAGGATCTGGCTTCTCCTCGGATGTGCATGGACCTTGAGATGCTAGCCGCAGGTCAAGATGGGGCACTTGGTAAACATTCTAGAGTTAGAAAGGCAGGCCCAAGCTTTAGTTGTCTCTGCTTGGATTCTTCTCACGAATTGGATTTGAAGAGCTGTCACGATCATTCACATCAATTTCAGCAGGCAGGAAGGGCACGGAACCTTTCTAGAATGCAAGCAAGCTAGCTTGCTTACTCTCCTAGTAGCGTACGTTGGCGGCAAAAACAAACTAGACTATACTAAACTAAAGTAACGAGGCATTCGGGAAGCGACTAGTCGCTTCTGGCGAAGCTTCTAGAAGGCCGACCACTACATAGAGAGATCCATATATATACCAGTCATGAGCTATCGCTCATGCCTAGAGAGGCGGAAGCAGTAGCTTCTAGGACGAAGCCGAGCCGATACGATAGGAGGGCAAGATATAAAAGATCGAAGTCAGTGCCTATCAAAAAGAGCCTTAATAGAATATATTATAGGAAGCGATATCCGTCCAAAGTTTT
>JAYMFU010062769.1:0-11810 GCA_036784835.1 Phaeophila floridearum
TGTGGCTGGTTGCTTGGAAGAGAAAGTAAATTATTTGAGCGCCTGGGGGATTCGCTTAATAAAGAAACTCCGAAATTTGAAAACAAAAACACTGTTGCAAACCCGTTGCAGTACACACTCTCGTCAATTGAATAACCTTCAACCTGTCAGTGTTCAAGTCCCCTTGGACTTTCAGAAATATACCACACAGATACCGCTGCCATTGAACCGTCAGCTAAGTCGCTCGTGCTGCTGCGACTTCAATGTCCGCCGGCCGACGAGAGCGTACATGGCTTTTTGCGGTTATATGACCGTTGCTGGCCGCGAACAACACAGTTCAACGGTGCATCGTGAACCGCGGTGCACCGTGGGGCAACGCGTTGCAACGGGAGTGTTCGCAGACGGGTTGCCCAAATGCACCGACATGTCGCGACACACCACGAGACCACAGAACCCTCTTCCTGTCCTAGTCTCACCCCGGCCTGCCTGACCCCCTGCAACTCCCAAGGCGCTCGGCACACCTCCAGATGCCCTTCCGGTAAGCAGTTCGTGGCCCCGCGGCCTCGGAGAGTGCAGTACTCAGGAGTGCAGCTGCACTGTGGCCGCCCGGGGCGCGCCTCGTCGAACCTCCTCGCTTCGTTTCCTGGCCCGCTCCGTCGATTGCTCCGGGGTGCAGGAGTGCATGTCGCTATACGGCTGAGGATGTGCCTGAGTGGGAATCACTGCGCCTTCGTGTGGACCATTGCAGCCGTCCAGAAGGACAACCACTAACGTACACGATCGTGCATTCACAGCGGCGGTGTATGGGGACTGGTGTGCTCATTGTACATACCGCAGCGACACCTCCGACTAAGCCGTGTGGTTATCCGAACAGGAAGCAGCCCCCGCGGGGCCCCGTGACCCATCCGCGCCGGCCGCGCCTGATGTCGCTGCCAGCCTCGCACCTCGGCCGCGCTAACGTCACGTGCAGCGCCGCTTGCGCCGCCACCCCGGACTTGACCGGCCACGCTGCTCACCCACGGCGCCCAGTACACGCGCGCCTCCGCCTCCGCCCCCGCACGCAGCAAAAGCTGCAAAGCAACGCGCATCCTTGACCTGGACGCGAAGCCTGACATCCGCTCAAGGCCGTGGTTGCAGCACGCCAGGTGTGCGGCCCGCTGCTGTCGCTGATGTTGCATCACGCAAGCTGTGCCTCGCGTGTACATCAGCGGCTGCGTCAGTCGTTGCAGGTCGTCCCGCTGCCCTTGCGTGCGGCCGCATTGCCTTTTTGCTGCCTGCGCTGCTTGGATTACGCGCCGTAGCGGGTCTTTCGCGGCCCGGCGCTTCGGCAGCTTGGGCTGCTTTTCTTTTCGTGGCCTCCTCCGTGTCGTCCTGCTGCGCCGACCACGCACTCTTCCTCGCCCGCCGTTCTCGGCCGCACGCTGCCTGCTGCGGTGCCGCGAATCGTCCGCTGGATCAGGGAGTGCTGCTGCAGGCCCTCGTCGCTTGTGTGGTACGCGGGTGGCGACCACGAGGCCGTCCACAGTGTGTCGAATGAGACCGAACGCCGTACCAGTGCAAAGAAATGCAGCTAGCGGGGATTCAGCAGGTATGGACATTCGCTCTACACGGTAGCGTGTGCATTACAGCGCTAAAGTCTGTTCTGCATTGTGGCGCCGGAACACGTTCAATCTCCCAGCGACCCATTCGTCTGTGGCCCCTGAATAAGTGCCACCCATCAGCCAACTTCACAGCCGGTTGCGCACTAGCATGGCTCCGTTGCCCTTGCTGTGGGCCTGCATTGTCTGAGCTGGTGGTCGTGTATGCACACTGCATTCGCTCGTGTGTTTATCACCGATGCATCAGTCCCATGAGTCGGGTGATGGAGTCTTGTACACTGATGTGTTGCAAATCATACTCGCAGGCCAGAGTGTTAGGTGCCTTGTGTGTTCATTATCACTATTACTCCCACGAGTGGGGTGATGGAGTCTGGAAAACTGACGTGTTGCAAATCATACTCGCAGGCCAGAGTGTTATGGGCCTGCAGAACTTTCATGACTATGATGAACAGCAAAATGAGTTTTCCAACCTACTCCGTCACACTGTTGAACTGTCCATTGCCTCATAGCACCACGAAGTCTGTGTCTGTGCACTTGCAATGTACAATTGCCACCAAGCATGGGTCTTGTGCCCCCATGTCGATGCATCTGACTTGATTGACCGTCTAAAGATGATCAGGTCACACTCCCTCTGATGGCGGATGAGCTCATCATCATGTCCCTGCACATCAAACTGCACTGTGCTGCACATCTAATACATACTTCCAATACATTCCATCCATCCATTTGCTGTCCCCTTCACCAACTGATCAGTCCGCAACGCAGGACCGCTTGCCCACCTCATTCGTGGAAGGCTAGTGCAGGCACGGTATAGAATTGTGGCAGAACTGGTTGTGCTTGACATACAGTGCATACTGTGAAACATATGCTTTCCATCGCCTTGTGGACTGGCAACGGATTGCACATCAAATTGCACCTCGAGGTCATCAAAGAGCATCGGCTGTGTGCAAGTTGTTGGGCTCGAATCAACCCTTGTCTGATTGTCCAGCACCTGCAGGAGTCACCAGACATCTTGTCGTTAACGTTGCGAGGATCACATCAGCGTAACGCCCGGATACGTTCCTGTCTCGCGTGTGGGGGTCATAGGAGAGGCGCATGCGCACCATTGTGTGCCTTGCAACACACAAGCCTGAAACTCGCAACTGGTTAGCCACCATCTCAGTTACATTCCATGCCCTTAGACACTTGATCCTGAACATCCCTGCCTCGACCATGACCACCCCCTGTACCTCCCTCACAGTTACCTGTTTCCCATTACCTGCATCTCATTCGTTGCGCCCCACTCTCCAACCGCCTCGCCGCTCGCCACCACCAAGGCAGCGACGACGGTTGGCAGGCACCATAGCGTACCCACGCATGAGCAAGCTTCGCTCAGCTGTTCTACTCCGCATGACACTCGACCAACACGCACGAGTTCAAGAGCTTGCGCTGCAGTCCGCACAAGGAGCTTCGAGACGACAGCACCTGTCTGTTGTTGCTAAGAGGCACAAAACCTGGCAATGCAACTGTCTCAAGCAAACCAATTGATACAAGTTCATTGCGAGTTGTAACTGATGCGACCTGTACCACGCATCAGATTCAAGCAAGGATGCACAAGTGGGTGGTGAGAGCGTTTTGGTGTCTGGGAAATCACTGTCGCCATGCATCAACCCCTCAACTGTGCACAGATCTGTAAGAACAATCCAAGTATTTATTGGTAAAACATACCTGCGCAAGATTAAAAAAAGATGGTAATTCCGTGTGAGTGCTGGCGCCAGTGCAGCTACACCATGTGGATCCATCTTCCCATTGCCAAAGCTCAGCCACGTCAGTGCTGTGAGACGCTTGAGAGGTGCTTCAAGAGATAGGGCACCGTCAAACGCGATATGTTCCCGTGCAGGTGTAGCTGCTGCAGCAGCATATCCAGCCGTTGAAGTGCTGGGGCCAGTGCAGCTACACCGTCTGGACCGATCTTCCCATTGGCAAGGCACAGGCATGTCAGAGCTGTGAGATGCATCCGAGGATCTGCCAGTAATTGGGCACCTACAACCCGGATCTTATTCCCTGGCAGGCATAGCTCCTGCAGCCTATCCAGCCGCTGAAGTGCTGGGGCCAGAACAGCTGCTCCAACTGTACCCATCTTTGCAGCCGCTCCGAACCTAAACGTGGGAATTTTTAACACACAGGGTATTTAAATGCAAGTCCTGCGTGACCACAACGGGCTGTTGTCAACAGGCATGGCATCGTGGCATCTTACGATATTAAAAAAGACCCTAGTTTCCCTTCTCGTACAAGACGCACTCATGAGCACTAAAGTATGCTGGTTGCTCAGGTGTCAAGTCATGACGTGCAGAATGCCATGATGCAATGTGCAAGTACTAACACTTTGCATCTGAATCACAGTTTGCAGCGATCGTGCGGATCTGTTCTGAGCGATTGCAACTCGTGCTTTCACTGACTATTGGACGGAGTGCAGTGGTGCTCAATGCGTAAGGGCCTCACCGCCTCGAGCCTGGCATGGCGTACTGCGCTCAGGCATCCCCGCTCTTCGTACTTTTCACACTTCTCCCAACCACACCGGATGTGCCCCCGAAGGTCCTCGACAACTCGCCCGGCGAATGCAGGCAGCTCCTGCCACACGCTGTTCAGCACATGTCCGACGTGCTTCATGAACCTGTACAACGACATCAGTCACGATTCCAAAGCGCGAACTGCAGCAGCGCCGCTCAGGCGTTGACCGACCGCGCGCACGCAGTTCACACCAAGCGAACCGTCGCCTGGTGTCATCCCGGCTTTTGTGTGCCTGGTAGATTGCGAGTGCTTCCTTCGCGAGCGCTTTCGCAAGGTCGTTGACCCCTGGAAGCATCCTGCCGCCGACGGGTCAGGGACAGGAGGCGTCCGGGGCACGCACGGCTGCCAGGGCGTCCCAGAATTGGGCCCCAGGTGAGCACAATGCAGCGTCGGTGTCGAGCCTGCCACATGTCGGTTAGACTGGTTTCGTTGATGTGTGTATTATCATTGTCCAAGCTGCTGGTGTGCACGCGTTGCGATCTGCATGAATGCGTCGAGGACGCTAACTGCCAGGCTCACTAGTACTTTTCGCCTGTGCCGCTCGCGTCGCTTCGTCTTCCGAAACAGAAGGATGACTCAGCCCTCGATAGGTTACACGCAAAGTTTTGCCTGTACAGATGGCCTTCCGGCCGGGCTTCCTGCGCACGTCTGCAAGGTGGAGGAATGATGCATCCCGTGAAGTTTTTGGCAGCATTCCGTTTCTGCGTTGTAGACGGATCACACATGTCTCTTCGGCAGCAATTACGCGAACGTTCACGCTTGCACTGCGGCTGTAACAGACTGTCACGCGATGTCAAGCGCCCAGTGCCTGCGGTATCGGCGTCGCGTTTAAACCCTTGAGCAGCAGGTACGCTTACGTGTACACGTGACAACATGGGCTCATCAGCAATGAAGCTGACTGTAGCCAGTGTTGCCCGAGGAAACGGGAGAGGCTTGAGCGGCCTTGGGGGGCAGGTGGGTGGGACCACAAAACCCCTGACAGCTGGCCTCTTCGTTGCCGTGTTTGCTTGCAGCCAAGTCCATGGATTGCTGTGCACTGAATCGACCGGGTGTTGCAGGGACTATAACGTGCCGTGTGCTCTCGCGCCTGACGGTGCAGGGATCAAGGGTGTACCGGCCATCCGCGGGTGTGGATCCTCGAACGGGCTGCTAGCGCAGCATCACAGCAAGCGGCTTGCTACAAACCTTGGCATGAAGCTCTCCCAGCCTGTCCCCTCATCAAGACGCACCTGAGATGGCATGGAGTGAGTGATCCAGACTCTCGACCTCGCTCAGCACGTACATGTCATTGCACCCCCCGAACCGGGCAGGCTGCAGATACACGCAACGATGGATGCGGGCAAGATGTTCTATCAACTCACGGGTATCACAGATTGCATGCTGCCTGGGGATGAGAGATGTTTGGCATCACTCATAGGCTAACAAGCATCGCAGCGCAGGTAGCACAGCCACGCAGCGACATCCTTCGAAGGAAACAAGGCAGCTGAGGCATTGTGAGCGCTGAGCTGTGACTCACTGCAAGCAGCAGCCACGCAGGTCAGTTACAATGCGTGTCCGCCGCCTCCTTTGGCACACGGGCAGCGCAGCCACACTCCGACACCCATGGAATGCTGCCTTGCAGCACGGTAAGTGGAGCAGTCAGTTCGTAAGCAATGCTGTGGTCCAGTTCAGAGCACGCGGGTTCGTGGACCCATGCAAGCCAACCAAAGAAATGGATGTATGAGTGCACTTGACAGCCCACACAGGTGTGAAGTGCAGCTGCTGTGTGGTAACATGGCCCTTGCGCTTAAGCTATGCAATCAGCAGACAACGCTTAACAGAATAAGCAACACAGTAAACCAACAAGAAGAAGAAAACATGCCATGCAGAACGTTACAATAAAGCAAACAGGAGCAAATAGGAGGCCTACAAGCGGCAAGTACGCAAAGCAAGGGACATGGCATAGTAGCAACAACAAATGCAGGCATGCAGGAGGCTAAGCACAGAGCAGCCAAACACAGCTCAGGAGCAAACTAGCCCAGAATGCAGAACGTTTCAAACACATGCCAAAACACAGCGCTCAAATTGTGCAAAGCATCCAGTGAACATTTTGAAAAACTAGGAGCATTATATGTAGCAGACAAGCATTGTATGATACAAATCGGTGGTCCCATATCTTAACAGTGGCCCCATATCACAAGCGGGTCCATGCATTCCTCCATCTAGCAAGAGCCTCCTTCTAAGACAAGTACTGGTGTTTGAAGTTAAACGATGTCCTGAGACGCATTTGCTCTATGTAAATGGCGCTGGATATATCCCCTCACGCATCCCCTCACGCATCTGTAATATGAATCCGCGAAAGCTCTTCTGAACACGGGATGATTCAAAAGACCACTGTTGGGCACGTGGTCTTGTGGGCGCGCAGGTACGAGAGGCTCCTCTACTCCTTCCTCGTCGTTGTCGCCGGCTGCGAGGTCGCCGCCATCACCAGGGCGCATGCGGAAGGGTTCTCGGGACAATCGCGCCATTAATGCAAGTGCCACGGACAGAATTACACAGGACATCAAGTAGGGAATGAAGGGTGCCGGATGCCATCGGACCTACAGGCACATCAGAGCCCTTCACGACCATGGTAGTGTGGTGCCCGTCTGTCATGGAACAATAGTACTGGGTTTGCATGCTGTTAGACTGCTTTCTTGGACGCAAGCAGAGTCAAGTGCCCCGTCCACTTCACACAATTTGCGTAAATTCGTACAAAAGACTTAATACATTGGAGCACATCCTGTACGCGTCTCGGTTCAGATGCATTGAATCATGGAAAACACACGAACCAAACGCAAAACACTGAGACAAGGAATGTGGGACCTCATCAGAATCACATTGGACAGCACAACTGCTTGTGAAACTTCAAGCTGCCACAGTACCATTTTGGGCGAATGATCTGCAACCTGGTGCACAGCACACACGAACTGGGCACAAGCTGGCTCAACAACTGTAGAGCGCACACCACTAGCTTGCGCAGGTATGATGAAGTGCTGTAAGTCACAATGAGCATCTTCGAAAAACAAGCAGAACACATGAGACCCTGCCACAGCAAGTGAAAAACACAGCATGGAAATCACAAAACCAGCTGGAGGTAACGGGATGGTCCAATGATGGCTGTGAGTGCAAACCTGCATGCACTACAGGGCTGGTGATGCATATCACCAGGCACTCATAAAGATGGTGTTGTGCATGCCTTTCAGACAACCGTCTCAAAGAAACGTCCATGTGAATCTCATGAGAACAAAACGCATAGAGTAGGCTGTTTTCACAACACGTCAACACGCATGGTACTGTATCAATGATGAGGACGTACATCCTGTTCCAGGTGAGCGTAAACAGTGCCATTGGTGGTGAGAAATGTGTCGGGTGGAAAACTTTGAATCGGCGCTACACACAATGGCTCTGTCTTGTGTTCATCCATTCCATTCATCACCTTCACAGAGCTAGTGAAATTACGGTCGGCACAAAACCGCCCGCCGTTCCAGACTGTTACCAAAGCGCCCGCTATGTCTTCAACGAATCCGCCAATCCAGAAAACCAAGCCATCATAGGTGCCAACATCAATTGCACCTTGATCGAAGGTTCCAGTTGATGTAATACTTCTCAAAGCAGTATTCTCAAAAAGGACGTGTCCACGGATGCGTGCAGCTGTTCCGAATGGGTGCTGGAAGTACATGATCAGGGAATCTGCACGTACGGTTCTCAGAACTCGTTGCGGGAAAATCTGTGTGTTGAGAACGACTGCAACATTTCCTGAAATGAATGAACCAGCCAGTCGCACACCTGAGACTGATGATGCTGGTGATTCAGCAACATTGTTCACAAACATTATTCACGCTTGCCTAGGGAATGGCACATCTGTCACAACCTTTATAGCGTATTAGCATGCATGCAAGTAATGCGGCTGTGTATGGCGACACCAATGGAGCATAATGTGAACGTGCAATTGCGTCGCAATAGTATGGTGCTGATGTATCATACGATGCATCAAACTTGTATATGCATGCACACGTCTTAATGCGCAGCAAATGCCATGTTCAATAGCAGGATTTGTGTTTGCAAATGTGCAACGCATTCTATATCAGAGGATGAAAGTTGCCAGTGCGCCGTACCTTTGACAAGCACCTTTGAGTTGGAGTATCCCACACGGAGAACTCTTGAGCTGCTGTTGTCTCCGAACAGCACAATGTTGTTCATAAACAAGTTCCCGTTGGGTCCAACATCAAATAGAAGCACGAAGTCGCGCTCGACTTCACCAGTCGTACTATCTATCTCTCGCTCAAGCACGAAGTAGAGACGGTCAAGCAACACATCAGCGCCATGTACTTGAAGAAAATTAACTTCGAGCGTGATGATACAGGCCAAA
The DNA here is from genome assembly GCA_036784835.1 of Phaeophila floridearum. Lineage (NCBI taxonomy): Eukaryota > Viridiplantae > Chlorophyta > Ulvophyceae > Ulvales > Phaeophilaceae > Phaeophila > Phaeophila floridearum. Next base: position 8,518 of record JAYMFU010062769.1, read on the forward strand.
TTTGGAACCACAGGCGCATCTGGATGAGACACCGTCATGCGACGGTAGTAATCCTGCGTCCCGACCAGGCAATTACCCTGCACAACAAATCAAATCACTATTGCAATACACACCTCTTTGTTGCGCAACCTCCAAAATACCCTTGCAAAACGTTGCAAACAGGTCCGACATAAAGCCCACAAGTTGTGTGACAATCCCCTTTCAGTTGGCGCTGCAATCGTGGGCAGAGGTACAAATTGCAGCCTTCAGTTGCTGCACACTCAAATTGGACAGTTCATGGGTTCTAGTGCATGTGAACAGTTGCTGGGCTTTCGGCCACAACCATGTTGCAAACATACGTACCGCAATGCACAAAGTAGTTCTTTACCAAACAGACGAATGCCACGAGGCAAGCTCTAGAGCATTATAATAGGCCAGGCCTGTCCAGAGTCAAGATGGACATCGACATCCATGCTCTCCGTTGGTGATCGACCAGACACGCTATACTGTGCCTGGCAAGATGTAAACATTATATCCACGTGTGATAATAGGCACGACCGCTGGGGCCCGGTCCTCCAAATCCGCGTTTATCGTTGCTGCTCAAGCTGAGCTGTCTGTGGCCTTGCAGCGGGGGAACCAGGAGGTGTTTCGGATGTATAGTTTCAACTTCGCCAAGGTTTCTGGACATAACTTTGTGCCTGGCGATGCAGTTTCTTCCGCCCTTCTGGGCTAGTGGCCGATGCTAGTAGCCCCTACGGCAGCTGCTGCTAGCGCCCTCTTCCTAGCCTCGCTTGCTGCGCTGTTCTCCTGTTGCCTTTGCTGCTTCTGCACATGCCGGTTGTAGGCCTTAGCGGACTCCTGTTTCCCTTTCTGTGATAATAGGCCCGCCGCAGTGAATTCAAACGACATCGCAGTTCACAACGCAGCAAGAGACCACGTCATGGGTGCTCGGTGCTAGGCTGAGCTGTCACACCTGAATCTTCAGTTGGGGCCGACTGGAGAAAGCCTGACCGAGAACCCGCTTCGGTTTAATGCACACATGAGCTTGAAAGGGCTCGCCGTCGGTGCATTTCTTAACCGAGCTCCTGTCCTGCTTGAGATGGCTGACCACGTGGGTAGTTGGCGCGCCGCGTTCCATGCTGGTCACCAGATCCGTCCAGCTCCAGACATAGTCGATCCAGATGCTGTCAACAACACTGTGGACGAGCCAACAACCCAGTGCTACCGCGCAAACAGCCACAATCCAACGCGGTATAGTGCGCGCTACGTCCATTGCCTCCTGCTCACGCAGTCACGGTCTCGTGCGGACTGCTTGCTGGTTGTGCCGACGGGGCAGGGTTGTATGCCGTGCGCGCAAGATGCCCTCTTGGCGTGCTGCAGACGCGCGTGAACTGGGGGGTTGTTATATACAGCGTTCGACACACCTGAGCCATGCGGCCCCCGGCCCCCGACGTCGAGACTCCTCGACGCAAGCCTGACGTGGTGCGCCACTTTCCATGTGACGCGGCCAGTCAGCTGGCCGTGTCGGCCGTTGCAAACCAGTGTTTTTTTTTCGCAGAAACGGCGCTAACAAAATAATTCGAGCCCAGATTTCGCTTAAAATTAATTCGCAGGGCCGATTATGGCGCTTACTAAATAAACTCAGCAGGCCGCCAGATTGCTTAACAAGCGACGCGAAATTATTGTGGACAGACCACAGATCGCTTAGCAAAGCACCGTCGCGACGCCTCCTTTCCATTCGACGAGGCAATGGTTGCTTGGCATTCAGCGGCTCATTGTATTAATATCAATAGCTCCGGTCATTGCTATGTTGTAAATCAGTGCCAAATGTGTTCACATGCTAAGAGAAAATATTATGTGGCTGGTTGCTTGGAAGAGAAAGTAAATTATTTGAGCGCCTGGGGGATTCGCTTAATAAAGAAACTCCGAAATTAAAAAAAAAAACACTGCTGGCCGGACCATTTGAAGCCGGTTTGAAGACAAGCTGTCCTTCCTGTGGTTTAAAGACCAGCTATCCTTCCCAGTCCATCAGGGTATAGCGCTCACGCTGTAAGCGACACGGCAAAGCAGGTGAGCACGCACGCATGTGGGGGACATGCTGCTGCAGCGAGCCTGGCCTGGGCCTTTTGAAACCGGCTTAAAGACCAGCTATCCTTCGCGCGGTGTAAAGACCAGCTATCCTTACCAGCTCATTTGGGTATAGTACTCACTCTGCGAGTGGCCCCCTCAAGCAGGTGAGCACGCAAGCGCACGGCCTCGTACCTGCTGGTGCGAGGTCTTCTCTCGCATGAGCTCGTTCACGAGCGCGTAGTTTGCGATTCGACTGTCCTGAGGACGTGAGGGAGGTCATTCGGTACGAGCACAGGCCATGAGCGTGGGCACGACCTGCCCACCTTCGCACGCGCTAAGCAAATCGAGCCGGACGAGCCACACCTGCTCCTGCCCCCCGTACAAGCACGCGTCACCATCCTTTCGAGCTCGCGCGGCCGCGCTGCCGCGCTTGCCCACGGCCGGCATCGCGGCCCGCGGATGAGCCCCCTCGCGCCGACTTCAAGCCCACATGGTTCACAACAACGCCCGAGGGTGGTGTCGATATCCGGGATCAATGTGCGATGCTCGGCTTCGGGGATTGAAGGGTGTGCTCGTGCCGCGTTCGAAGCCTGCGTCAGGAAAACGATCTGACGGGAAGAAATCGCGGCCGCGACACAGACGGCGATTCGGAGAGCCCGCGGGCAACGATGAGCACCCGTCGGATTCAACGCGGGCTAGTCTCAGGAGTGAGGTGATTGGCCCGGAAGGGCGCAGCTGCGCAGTGAAGGATTTCCGTATCATGCGGGCGTCAATTGCATGACAGATGCAGCATGCGGTTTGAACTAAGGCCGCGATGCACCGCGTTGTGCCGTGTCGCATCATGACATAGATGCACACACCAGCGCTGCAGATCTGCACCAGCGCTCGGGATGAGCAGCGCGCGCCATGTCGCAGCAGCGACATGGCGCTGCGTCCGCCATTGGCGCACCGCCCGCGGAACTTCCTCTTGTGCAGGCACTGCCGAGCCGCCCATACCAGGGCTTCTAAAACTGCACATTCGATGTCCGATCCGGGTGGCTACTAGGACTAAGCGACGACGTTCCAGTTTGTCTGGGCTTTGAGCCGAAAACACAAGCAAGTGTCACATCGTTTTCCCAATAATGGCACGCAAACTGACACAGCAGAAGCCCTGGCCCATGTATATGGGCATTCTGCACACCGTTGTGTGGCCAGACAGCGACCTCCTGCCGATTCAGCGCTGAAAGATGCTTGCTGTGGCTGCT
>JAYMFU010062880.1:0-11804 GCA_036784835.1 Phaeophila floridearum
CACACACACACACACACCCACACACACACACACACACACACACAAACACACACAGAGGTTATTCTGCACACAATGCAAAACTGGTACGAAGCCTTATCCAGTTGGCTGGACCAATACAAATCGTAGGGAAGATGTGAAAGCTTGTGTCTAGACATGTCCATTGTTGTTCTGCATTCAAACATTTGTATGTGTGCCAACACAGCGAGCACACACACACACAAACACACACACACACACACACAGGTTAAACTGCACAATGCAATTCTGGTACGAAGCCTTATCCAGCTGGCTGGCCCAATACAAATACATGGGAAGATGTGAAAGCTGGCGTGCCTGTTCGTCCTCCACCTCGTCCCCCATGCACTGGGGTGCCAAGGACGGACCCTGTTCGCTGCCACGTTCGGCCCGGACTTCAGCATCGGACTCACTGTCAGGCTGCTGGGTGCCAGGGTCGCCAGCAGTTGGCGCAGCCCCAGTGACAGGGAGCTCCTGCAGGTCCTGCAAGCGCTGCAAGAACTCAGCCTCGCTTTCAGCTGCCTGCAGTGGGTTGACTTGCTCGGCGGCCAGTATTGCTTCCCTGGCGTCAGCGGTGTCCTTGAGGGCCTGGGTGGTGAGATCCAGTTGCACTGCAAAACACAAGATGTTAATAGTGGGGTACATTCACTATACAAGTACAGTAGGCATCTGAACCATATGAAAGGCAAATATAGCTGCAGCAGCCTGTATGAAGCCTGCAAGAGCTATGCTCTCTTTGTGATGGAATGGACTCAGACGGCAACTGACAAGTGTGGAGGTATGTCTCCATGGAACAATACACAGCCATCTATACATAAGATTCATAGATGTGTCAGTAAAGCCTTAGCCAGTGGACATGAAGCATAAACAAAGTTGTCTGGTCAAGACATGTCATGTATGCACATATGATTAATGTACTGGTACAATGCCTTAACCAGCTGGCAGACATAAAGTACAAATACAAGAACGAAGACGATATCGCAACATACCACCCAGAGCAATTAATGGAGACTCGCCTTGGGTTTTTGACTCACTGATGATGTCCATTATTTGGCCTGGCTGCAGGAGGAGAATCCTTCGAAGGAAGATGGCCCTGCCCATCGTTTCTTCTAGGGATGAGGGCACGACGGGGGGCAACTCGGGCCTGTGCTTTTGAAGCCAAGGTACCTCTGACCACACGTACTGTGGCACCACCCACACCCCAAAGAACATGGCCCACTCCATTGGGAGCAAACCAGTCTCCGGGGTTGCGGGGGCACCGTCCACAGACACCTGTAGACATGTGTAGAACGTGAGCATGGCAGCAGTAGGAAATCATTAACCTGGAAATTGACAGCATAGTGCATGGGTGTTGCAATCTAAACATGTTGCTGTATTAAATTGCAAAGCCCAATACAAACATAACAATGTCTGAAATGTAAGGGACATGCGGACAGTCTTAGGTGTCCCAAGACAGACTTCCTGGCACCCTGAGTACTTGACAAACAAAAGAAACAGGCTAGAAGTATGTGACAGCACGCTGGAGAACCTTGGGCTTATACCCCAAGGAGTGCACCTTGGGGAGGCCAGCATGCAAGGTTGCAGTTGGACTTACACCCCAAGGAGTGCACCTTGGGGAGGCCAGTAGGTACGGAGAAGACCTACCTCTGCGCAACCTCTTGTGTTGTTGCCCACAAGGGCTGTTGTGTTGCGCTGTGCCACCTGCCGATCCTTGTTTCTGATGTTCTCCCGGCGGCCCTTCCATGCTTTGGCGTCTGCATAGTCCTCGTAGCCCTCCAGTCCAGTCATCACCAGGGTGTTGTGTGCTGTGTTGACCACATCCTCCACGTTGCTGATGATGGTGTTCAGCTCCATCACGTAGTGCGTCAAGGACGACGTAGTGGTAGACAGCAGTGGATCCTTTTTCATGATCTTGGGCAACCCCTGCAACAGACAGGCCACTGTCACAGGTTACAAGTCTATACTGTCCTGTCCTTGTTGACATGCTGTACACATGCCCATAAACAAGTATTGTACCACATTTAGTGTGCATCAAGGACAATCTCACAGAGTGCCAGCAAAACAGAGAGAGCCAGAGCAAGTCACCATGAAAAAAACCCCATACAAGTCACCATGAAATACAGATCCTGGTGCCTTTCCCAGTTGACTGCACTGTAACAACATATACAAAAATGCTGGTACAAAGCCTTACCCAGTTGGCTGTGAGATGGCCAGGAGACAGAGGCGTATATGATGGAGACAGATGAAAACAACCTATGCAAGTCACCATGAAATACAGATCCTGGTACCTTTCCCAGTTGACTGCACTGCAACAACATATACACAAATACTGGTACAAAGCCTTACCCAGTTGGCTGTGAGATGGCCTGGAGACAGAGGCCTACCTTTCTGATGAAGACAGATGACAGCAACCTATGCAAGTCACCATGAAATACAGATCCTGGTACCTTACCCAGTTGACTGCACTGCAACAACATATAAAAAAACCCTGGTACAAAGCCTTACCCAGTTGGCTGTGAGATGGCCTGGAGACAGAGGCATACCTTTCTGATGGATGACTGCACAACCTTATGCAGGCTGGACAAGATTGGTTCTTGCATCATCTCCAGATCCGACGCACCAATGGGCAGCACTCCCTTCGCCTCTGCGTCCTTCATCTGCCCACGGATGAAGGACCCCAACAAGGGGTGCATGGCGGCCAGGACTTGAATCGGGCGGATGTAGGCATATGCGGGGAGGCTGGTGTATGCGTAGAGCTTCCCCATGGCGCTTCTGACGTCCAGAACGCGCTGGTCGACGGGCGTGGTGCTTGAGCTCTGGCTGTCGGTGACCCTGGATCCGTCAGCGCTGGACTGCGCCTTCCGTCTGGCCTTCCGCGCCTTCGCCCGTTCACGCGCCCGGAGCGTTTTGTCGTCGATGGGGTCCACGTCCTCGTCTGCATACCACTCGTTTGCATTACATGCAGAATACGTGCCATTAGCCTGTTTGATGGGCGCAGGGTGGGATTGGACGACAACATCGACCGGCGTGCCTGACAGGTAGGAGCAGGCATTCAAACTGTGGACTCGGCCAAGGACATCGACACGCTGCACAACACGTTCACGGCCAGGCAGTGAACAGGTCTGGCGAGGTCAGCACCGTAGGCTGGAGTGCAAGGTGAGGGGAACCGGCGCGGTCATAGCGTCGCACCTTCAGCTGGTCCACCGTTGGCTACCCGTCCTTCCTGTCCTTCCAGCATGGGCGTCACCGTCGTCGTGGACACTGAAGGCGTCTCCGCCGCCACGGGCGCCGCGAGGGGCGCCCGAGACGGCGGAGGCGCGGGTGTTTGTGGGGCGTGTTCCGGCGGTGAAGCGTGGTCTGGCTGCGCTGTCCTTGTCGAAGCAGGTTTAAATATCTCGAGTAGCAAGCACCCCGCACCTGTACACCAAGGAAACCGTGAGCAGGCAGGTAGGCACCAATGCGGTCTGTGGGCCTGGTGCACGCAGGGTTGTGGTTTCGACAGCTACTGTTGACCGTCGTTCGAATTAAACGCGTTGTCACACCTCGGGACAATAACTGTCCAATCTTCATGCATAGGTCGCCCACCGTCAATTCCGCGCCGCCCAACGGCGGTTCCGCGAAGTTGCAGTGTAGGACGTCTCGATCCGTACACTGCGCCCGCTTCATCAACGGTCCCTCGTATAAACCGTGGTCAGCCATCCACGCCAGGACCCAACCCTCTACATCCCACGAAAACACATCGACTTGCTTCCCGTGGCGTAGCAACACCTGTACCTTGCCCGGTACCGGCTCCCCCAATGGTGTCTTGGTGTCTGCAGATGTCATTTCGCACTAGGTTGATGTGTTAACCACGAGTACAACTGAGGACGAGAGCACTTTTGCAAAGAAACCTATTTCGCGACAGTCGTTATAAACGACTTTGCGTGGCGTACTGTAACGTTTGCATTGCAACAAGGGACCAGGACGGCCCACCTGTGTCATCTTGCGCGGGCGGGTCGTCGGGTCGGCGACGGCTCCTCTCGGGCTTTGCGCTCGCGGTTGTCTGCCGAGGACGATGGAGCGTCTGCGGATATTGAGCAGGGGTTTGTAACCACGTAATTGAACCCTAGCTTCTCGCTAGGCAGCAACCTGCCGTTGCAAAGGAAGGACCTTTCATGCAGCGCATTCGCCTTTCCTGTCGTTCAACGCACGCGCGGTACCAAGTCGCAGTGGCATATACAGAGACACACCAACATTGCGTCGCGGTAACATTGTGTCGCAGACATCCCCAAGGTTCGGGAGGACAGTGTGTCGCGCACATCATAGGCCAGGTTACACACTCAGAGGTCCGTTGTTCGCCATGTACGGGTCGTACTGCCCGCATCGGCGCGCGCTGTTCGACATGTTCGAAATAGAGAGACGTTTGATGCTGTGCAGGTCGCAAGTAGAATCCCAGGAGTCTGTGGTGGGTAGGGGCGGGGGGCGGCCTGACCAGGACGTGCAAGGCGGCTTGCCCCCCCTGCCCACCCTCCGCCTATTCAAGAAGAGGATGTCACGCAACAGGAGGCCTCCGACGCTGCGTCCGCGGCGATAGGCCAGCCTCAGGCTGGCCAAGCGCACGTCGCGCCCGAAGAGCCGGACTGGAACGCCCTTCTCCCAGGGGATGTCTGGGAGCGCAGGACATTTAATGAATGGGTGAGGTTTTATCGCAAGCGTGTGGAGCAACAAAGTTACCTTGCTGCACATTTTAAGCGTGCTCGTATGTTTAAATATGTAGTACAGGAGGCCGAGAGGCAGATGGGTGGGCACGGAACGTGACAGCTTTTGTTCTGTTGTGTCTATGTGTGCATTGCACGTGCCTAGCAGGCGGTAGATTTTGTGTTGTTGTAGAACAGGAGGTTGCAGAGTACCTTGCAGTGTATAAGAAAAGGTTGTAATATTCTGTGTGGCGTGGGATTTCATTGTCTATACCCTGTGGGTGAATGTGCTTTTGTAGATGTGGTGTTTCATAGATGTGGTGTTTCAGTTCGACAAAGGACACAGTAAGCTATAGCAACTTTCGTAATACCGTCGCGTCGCGTACGTATGCTCTGTTGATTACATTCTCTGTCGATTCAACATTGTCTGGGTCATGTACCAGTGCAGTTTACCCCACAAGATGCGAGATTCCGATCGATTACACCGCGTAATTACTGTGAACAGCCCAATGCAATAGTAAATGTCGGAGTGCAGGCAAAACAAATTCCGTGTGTGAAATGGCCATCGTGACATGAATCCGCTCGCGTGCCTGGCGTGTCCGCGTCGCGCGCGCGTTGTCGTGCGAATGGTGACCGAATGGCGACCCAATGGCGACCGAATGGCGACCGAGTGACGACGCGGTCGCTGGGCGGGCGGCCGTCGAGCGGCATGTTCGCGGAGTGCAGGCAAAACAATTTCGCGACCACGAACAACGCTGGCCTCGGACAGTGTCAATTGCACGGTATGAACAGTTACATGAACAACGCACTCAACCTTTGCGCCCGCGCGGCGTTCTGATAACAGACAGACCACAGCGAGCACATACATAGCATAAATTATTTTCTATCTATATCTCTGGGGTCTTCCGAGTCACATACATAGCACAAAATATGTTCTATCCCGCTCTGTCCAAAACAGCAGTCAGACAGCAGTCAGAAACGCCGACGACAAGAGCCACAGGGTGGGTACACGGTCGGCGGGTCACCCAAACGTTGCACGCGCGGGTACCAAAATTGCCACCGGTCGCCCGGCATACGTCTGTCCCTCACCTCAGAGTAAAGACGTAGTTCCAGGTCTATAACCCAGTACCTGGAACCGTCGTCGGCCTCGTGCCAGCGGAACTCCACCGAGTCCGCCACGCACTCCGCGCCCACACCAGCCCACTGTCGCCTGCGGTCCCGGATGACGAACTTCGTGCGACACCCTGGGTAGACCAGGGCCCGCACTTCCGGCACGCGGTCGACGACTTCACAGACGACCTCCGTTGCGTGCAGTACATCCACCTCGGACGCGCGCCACGACTTGGGTTGCTCACGCGTATGCACCTCCTGCATGTCATGACTGCGTAGTGATTACCTTTGTCCGGGCAACACACGATAACGCTGTCGCAAACTTGAGTGCCACATGCACGCGGGTGTGCACGCGAGCTGCGGTTAGGCGCATACCACCAAGAACCGCCCGTCTTCCGCTGCCCCGTTCGCAGTCCACCGCGACACTGTCCATACATTACGGTCGGTCAGCCTCGGGGGTGACCGCCGTACAACGTAGTAAGGCCGCCGGAGCGGCGGCTTCCCCAACCCAGTTCGGTACAGTCCCACAGGAACACACTCGTCTCTGGGTTGGTTGTCCATGCCGAGGTTTTCTCGACGAACGCGTGGATACTGTTGGGGGGGGCAGGGTGGCGGAAAACAAGCCGGCCACGCGTGCCTGATATAGCGTGGCCAAGCTAGATCAGGCAGCCGGAATCTTCACGGCGACAGGCACAGGTTGTAAACCTTCATGACTAACTTAAAAAACCCCACCTGAACAGCTGCGTTGGATATGAACCCTGATTTCGCTACACGACGCACGCATGGACCATAAACGACAACCCTAGCACGTCAGATCGCTGCCGAAAAGCCACACAACAGAACAACACAGGTTACAAAGTTGAATCAACCTATACAGAATTACAGGAAAGCCAACTCTGGACACACAGACACAATCAAATATGTACTAGGATAGTCGACGCCCACGGGGCGTCCTTATGGCAGATATGCCACACTGCGCGCATACGGGGAACTGCACGGGCGTTATCCCGTCTCCATGTACTAAGTGTCCGCACACACGCGGACAAGCCGGGCTAGTCACAACCGGCAGTTCTGGATCATCAGGGTCATATACACCACATATGATGTTCAGTCCCCTGCTGTCCAGCACGAACCAGTTCCCTACACAGTATTGGCCGTCGGGTTCGCCACCCTGGCGCCTAAAATCCAACAGACGAAAACAGGTGATCCGCTCTGGAGACGCCATCAGGAAATCGCGGAGTTGAGTGTGGAAGGACGTGGCCTCGCATATGACCTCCAGACACTCCCATTGGTCCAAACCCTCCAACAAATCACCCCGCTGGTGGGTGTGCAAAACCTGCGAATATCGAGACGTGTTCTGAAGTCTGCGCATACGCACTACCGCACTTCCGTGCACGACGTGCCAACAGCGCGCACCGTTGAAAATCTGTATATCGGAGGTGCCGACGTGGGAGCGCCAATGGACCAGACGCCCACTAAAGCGGCGAGGACGTCAGAGTCCGACTCCGGGTGATCGAAGGTCGCATGCCTCATCAGACGGTACGTGTACTGCAACGGGACATTGCCTGCAGCTTGCCTGTCACCGATGAAGTCCAATGGGTTGGAGGCAAAGTTCATTTCAGCCATGGTATAGTGTAAACAAGCCAAAGGGTACTAGAAGGAACAAATCACAAACCGCCGAACACACAAGATGCCGTTTGTGGGTGCAACGCCTTGGATGCAACCTTGGTATTTATGGTGCGCCATAGCCGACTTATCTGTGTCACAAATGTACCAATTGGTAGCGGATCCACATACGGCTTCTACGACATTTCCCTGAACTTTATCTGACCTTTGCCGCGGCTCGCAAAGGTCAGATAAAGGTCAGTGGCTGGTCGCAGGCTGTCTTTATCTGGCTTTTGCGCGGACGCGGCCGTGCGCCGGCGGCTGCGCCTGGCCTGAACCTGACTTTAATCTTGTCTTTCCGCGGTATTTGGAGGGTTTGCTGCGCGCGGTCCGCGACTGAATTGCGGACAGCGCGGGCTGATCTCCGCGTGCCGCGTGCCTCTGTCGGGTGTGTTTGGTTGTTCTCTCGCAGCGCGCTCGCCGATAGCGTTCTGTGCTACGGCGCGGAAGCCATCATCGCGCAGGCGCCGCGCGGCAGGCTGTTACCGGTTTCAGGTGTTTAACATGAGGTTGTGGTGCATCCGCGCGGTCGCGCGGGTGCTGTCCGTGCTTGTTTGGTCGTGGCTGGTTGGGTCGCTGTGGTCCGCAGTCAGGTACGTAGTCTTTATCCTGTCTTTGTTTGCAAATGTCAGATTCAGGTCTTGGCGCAAAGGTCAGATAAATACGTTGGCACACTTACGATGTCAGTTTAAGCTCAGGTTCAGTCCAGATAAAGGCAAGCTGACATTTATCTGGTATTTGTCTCGGGCGTCGTGCCGGGCGACGCGTCGTCGCAAAGGCAAGATAAAGACGACGTAAAGACAAGGCAAATACTCGAGTTAACGAGGTAATGTCAGACAAAGGTCAGAGAAATACAAGGATGCTGACCTGAAGTTGACATTCGTGGACGACTAAACGCGGTAATGTCAGATAAAGACTAGCTAAATACCGCGTACAGATAGTGCCGGGTGGAAAGGTTGTCGATCTATCGCGGTAATATCATTCACAGACAAGACAAAGACCAGCTAAAGGCAAGATAAATGTCAACAAAAGGCAAGGAAAAAACTGCAGTGATCGACATGTCGCGGGAAATAAAGCAGGCGATTGGTCATCGGCTGGCAGGTCACCCAGGCACTGCATGGCCCTCCTGTTACATCACCTAACAAGCACAACGCACCCTACCCGCCCGCCCATGGCCATATTCATCAACAATAATACCACGCTCCCTATACATCTACCAACACAGCATGCGCTCCCGCGCCCTGACCTGCTCGCCCTGCAGCGAGCCCTCGGCCAGCTGCAGGCCCAGCAGCAGGCCTCGGCCCGTGGCTTCTCGCAGCGAGGGGGTGAGCGGGCAGGGACGCAGTCGCCTCCGTATGCGATGCCGCTGGGGCGCTTCGGCGGGGCGACGCGGCGCAGCAGCTGCTTCGCGGATCACGACCCAATGGCGCCACACACGCAGCCGGGGCCTGCTGCTGGTGGGGTGGGGGACGCGGCTGCGGCTGCAGATGCGCTACCGCGCATGCTGTTCATGCGTACGGCGCCGGAGCTGCAGACACGGGGCCGGGAGGTGGCTACGGAGCAGACGGCAGGTGTGGGGCGCGGCGGCGATACACGATGCCTCTGCGGAACAGCTGGCGTGCTATTCAACGGGCTATTTCATGCGCGGGCTTGCCGTGCATCCCAGTACCTTGGACAGACACCTGCAACAAACCGTGAGTGAGTGTGTGAGAGAGTGCGTGCGTGTGTGTGTGTGTGTGTGTGTGTGTGTGTGTGTGCGCGCGCGCGCGCGCAGGGGGGGGGAGGGGGTTGAAACCAGGCAGGGTGGTATCAGATTCCTGGATCAAGTGAGCACCTCGAAGTATGGGATCAATAACACCCGAAACCGTTAGAGAGCCAGGTCCAGGATCTGGGCTCCAGCCTGGAACATGGACGTACCAAGGCACACAGCAGTCAGAACAACAGGCGAACACGCAGGGAATCCAGGGAACGGCAGTGCCGTGTCAGGTCTCGCCAATCATCCAGGGCCTCGCCCTCCAAGGAACGCATCTCAATCAAGGCACAAATCGAATCCGAACACGCTCGCATTGATTCGCCTGGAAAGCGTTGCAAGCGGCTGGGTGTATGGCGCCTTCGTGGCTGCAATGAAGCCTGAAACTCTCGTCCGGGTGGAGGGCCACAGCTCGGCCGGCTGCCCCGCGCGGAGGCCTTTGCTTGTCCTAACAACCCAGGCAACATGACCAGGGATGATCCAAGCGTGATCCACCGGTGCAAATCGTCCGAATGAACGATCCCCGGCTGTTGGTAGCAGCACAACCTACTACTGTGCGAGCTCGGGCCGAACAGCGCACGACGCTGATCTGGCAGGTGACGGCGTCGTCGTTGCAGCTTTGCTTTCGGTGGTGTCATGCTTCGCACTCCGGCCCGTCGGACGCGCTGAACCTGGCTGCAACGAGATCGGCGCCAGCTCTCCCAAGCTCCGCCGTTGCAGCACGAACTGGTGCTGCACAACGGCGCAACAGCGGGCCTCGCCTCGGAGCCATTCTCGAAAAGAGAGGACTGTCTAGGAAACCATCGAGTTTCCTCGTTTCGGACCAGGCAGTGCATCTCGCTGCAAATTCGGTCTTGAAGGCCTGCAGGCGATTGTGCGCGTATCTGGTGGAGCTGGCTCTTGCCCCTTGCTGCACACTGATGCATGTTAGCTGCGTCGTGCGGCTTCCGCGCACCTGTTCAGCTGCTCCTGCCTGCCCTCCGCGCGTGCCGTCTCGCAGGCCAAAGGTCGCCTTGGCCGTCAGCGCCTTGCCCGCTGCCGCTGCGGTGTTCGAGCGTGGTACCTGTAGCCACATCTCATGGCAGACTTAAAAGCCAGACACGCGTTCGGGCACGCAGGTCATGTTCGCACCACTCACACGCGTCGCGCCGTACAAACTCTGCTGGTTGCACCTGCATCGGTTTGACGTGAACTCCGAACTTGGCGTTTCTCCGCCCGGCCTTGACCGTCACGAACCGGTTGGGGGCCGATTCACCATGTGCGACTTGACCAGTCAAGGACAAGCCGTACACAGCTGGGCCGGAAGGATACACTGGCCAATTTCCAGGGACATGTTCTGTCACGTTCAGTGAAGCTGCGTTCAGCTAACTAGTTGAGAGCAAGTCCCACTTGCTGATACTGCCGAGGCACCGCCTGCTAAACGTCTGCATCGCTTCTAATTCGCGGACGTCAAGTGCTAGAACGTGCATGTTCGGCTTTCGCACGTGGATACCTCGGCGGGAACAGCAAGTGTAGCGCATCACTGTGAACTGGCAAGCAATTTGCTTCTTAGCGACGGCCTCGCACGTGGCTAACTCGGCGTAGATTTGAAGCGTCGCGGTCAAAGAGCTGATAGGCGTCGACCGTCGCGACTCGCGACGGTTCAGTCATTGTGTTCTTAACTTATCGATACGTGCGCGTTGCAGAGTGACCTCCACATCGGGCTCTCGATGCCGCAGGACCGCCCAGCTCTCACCGTCGCCCGCGTTCGACATCACGCTGCTGGTTACGAGTGAGTTGCGATTGTCATTGGTTAATGGGCTCAAAAGCTCTTCAGATCAAACGCCGTGGTGTGAGTAAAAGCACGCCAACCGTCCAGCAGAACCCTTTTCACACCGAAAGTTAGGACAGTGGCCGGTCATGCATTCTAACTTGGGCGCGATGTGTCATATTGTCTCGTAGCGTGCTTCTGCGGTGCGTAACGGCTCGTCATGGCTGCGCGCCACAGATGCCGCGATGTCGGCGCCCTAGAAACTGCGGTTCGAGTCCGAATGAGCCGTAGCGAGTAGTTTGGCATGATCATGAGGCACAAGAATCCGCAATGCCCAAAAAAGATCAACGAAAGCACGAAGATCGTCGTAATCAAATATCGCAAAAAGCACAGATGTCGCGATCGGCACACTTTTGGTCGGGACTGTACATACACTGTGCAGGCTTGTACGTAACGCAACTGTGTTCGCTATACAGCTCATTCGACTTCGATCACAGCCTGCAGACGACGCGTGGATCAGGTGCCTAAGGCGCGCCTAGCTCCTGCAGTGCCATGTTGACCACTGCAGCGCTCGAGACTGCGCAGCTGCGTGCGTGCACGCCCTGCCCGTGACGCTGCATTGTTAGTTACTGCACGACGTCCCAACGCGTCGTGGCTGTGTACGACGCAGCTGCAACGTACCAATGCATTGGTACGCAATGCGTTGAACATTGCAATGCGTTGAACCCACCCAAGCTATGCAGCGCTTAGCAGTGCACGCTAACCGATTGCGCATGAAGCCACCTTTTCGTTTGCATCATCCGAACGCCGTCAACGTGGACTTGCTCGTAGGGCGGCC
>JAYMFU010062991.1:0-11795 GCA_036784835.1 Phaeophila floridearum
TGTCTTACAAAGGGGCCTTCTCATCTTTGCTATCTCCATGGTAATGTCTGAATACCACAACCACATGCATGTAGATTCAGTGTTCTTGTGCAGGTGGTGTAAGTTCCACAGCTACGCTATCAGTCATGCTCCTGGAAGCCCTGCGTGTGGTGCTGTTGTCCATTGAGATGCCCAACATGTCTCTAACTGGCACCATTGCTGGCGTTTTCCCAACGGCACTCGCCACTACATCAGCTGTCGCAGCCGCAGACATGGTAAAGGGATGCAGTCATGATGAAAAACACGACCACAGCCATGACCATGACCACGACCATGACCACGACCACACTCACGACGACCACCATGGACATTCGCACGCCTCCACCTGGCTGCAGCGGTTGGTGGTATTTCTAACGGTGGTATTCACAGGCTCCGTCTGGGCCATCGCGTCTGTGCTTGTTGCGCATGAGGGCAATGAGTATGCCCACGAGGAGGCAGAGTACTTGCATGTGCTAATCCTGGCGGCTGTTCTCTGCGCAATTTGTGTTGCAGCTGCCTCGGTTTGGAGCCTCGTGTGGCACACGCGCCGTGCGGTGGTTGCAGTGGAGGAACCCCTCTTGCCACCTGACATGCCTGCGGAGGTGGCACCATAGACAGTCCAATCAGTGCCACTCAACATGAAAATCCTACGTAACGGGAATGGCGAGCAACAAGGAGGTGCGGAGATCTTGATTAGTCTTTGTTGCAAAGGAGTTGAAAGCGAGGGTTCGAGAGCTGGATTCACGTTTGTTGCACGTGAATTTAGAGGTGAGGGTGCAGCGGGTGGAGAGACATGGATGAGCGATGCCCGAGATTCACCATCTGTGTCGCAATAGCTATAGAGTTGCCAAGCAAGGGTGCTGAGGGCGATGGGATGCAGGTGACCAATGCCCATTGCGAGGGCTTGTCCATCTTTGTTGCAGTTGAGGTGAGAAGCGAGGGCACTTCGTTGCTGTTAGATCGTTGACTAGGTGAACTAATGGATTGTTGCTGCTAGGGGCCATGCTGCTTGATGAAGATGGTACATCTTGTATCTGCTGGTCTTGGCACCAAGTATGCACTAGGCAGCAGTCGGCCTCAGGGTTGTCTGTAATTGTGCATGTAGGTGAGGGCTATCGTTCGTTGCGGCGAAGGGCCTTGCAGTTCCACTGACCACGCGCCTTGGCTCGATGCCACCTGCTCTGCTTCTCTCAGCACATGGCATCTGAACACGTGCATGCTGCACCTGGTGGTGAGAAGCACCACACAGCATATAGATGTGGACAGTCCTATTAAATGACTTAATTTCAGAGAAGGGCTGGCCGGGTGGCTATCAGCATGTGCTGTTGAGCTGAGGTTTGACCCACCACAGTGAGTAGTATTGCAGGCCCGGCCAGCCTGTACTTGTGGGCCCGGCCTGTTGGAATGTAAGCAAGCTGTTGTCCAATGACTTCATGTGCAGACGTTCCAACTTATGACCTTGACGTCTCCCTGTTGGTATCTAGGTCATGGTTGGTTGCATCTCTTTCGTCGCTTCCTGGCCGTGTAGAAGTGTGCGGCTATATTTCGTATTTTATGTGGTTGCCGTTGTGTTGTGTTGCCGCTCATGTGATGTGGTGTCTCCCTTTGGCGCACACATGCAAGTGCACACACACACACACACACACACACACACACACACACACACACACGAGCACGCGCGCGCGCCTGCACGCGCACGCGCACGCGCGCGCACCCCTGTGTTGTGTGGTGGGCTTTGACCAGAAACCATAGTTGGCATTTGTGAATCAGGCTTTTCTGGTCTTGATTACATGACCACGAATAAACTGTGGTCCCACACTGCAAAGGGTGGTACAAGTGTGGCAGGAACTGTCTCCCAGAGATACATAGGACAATTCCCCCCAAAATCCGATTCGTTGCGTAAGCAGCATTTGCTAAAGCATTGGGCACCAGTTGCACACAGGGGGAAACAGCGTCCACGCTGACAACTTTTCTGCACTCACTCTCAACTGTGTGGCGTGTTCGACAAGTAGCTTGTGTGATCATGGGCTAGCAGACAACCCAACAAGTTCTGTCCAAGTATGCCCCCATGTAGCCTGTAGGATTGACATCAGTACGTCACATGCAGTTGAGCAAACGTTGCACCACCACCTCAAGGGCTCATGCCCCCAGGAAGCCGAATACATCGTTATTACATCATCAACTGGTTGCTGAGCACAGTGTCGAGAAGGATAAACACAATCGAAGCTCCCTTGTACGCTAGCAGGCAGGCCAAGACATGCTGAAAATGCACCCAAAACGCATTCCAAGCCACAGGCACTTCGACATCCGAAATGCGATCAAATGCTGTGTCCTGCTGTGGGTGTAGGTACTGCGGGTCATCCATAAGACTCTGGAACGCAGAGTTGTCCCTTCGGTCCTCCCACTTCTTTTGGTCATTGTACAGTTGTGTTTCGACCTGCTGATCACTGGACCAGACCTCAGGCTTCCCTCGGACGCCACCACGCCCCACAGTTACAGTCGCATCTGATCCGCCACACAGCGTGTCCTGCTGCACCAGCCGCGTGTCATTGCTCCTTGCCATCCGTTCCAGGAACAAGAACAGTATGACTTCATGGCGTTGGCTGCGTGAGAGGTCAGACACCATCTGGTCCAACTGGGTCATCTCATATGCTTGCCCTTGATTGTCTCGCAGTGTGAAGTTGGGCAACTGCCCTGCAAAGAACCGCTCGTCTCCGTCACTACGGTCTTGACTCTTCTGCACACTATCCTGCAGATCCCCCCCAAAGATGGAAAACCCCCATGCAAAGAGATCCGCCACACTGTGCACTGGCCTGGTATACCTGATCTTAAGCTTGATCTTCCTGTCCTCAGATGCCAATTTCAGCACGAACTGGATGATGAGGTTTGCCTGTGCTGCCATCTTGCTGCTGTTGCCATCAAAGATTTGACGGTCGTTCAGTATGTGTTCCTTGCATGCAACCAGGTCTTCAGCAAACTTCAGGGAAATGACGTGAGCACGTGCGTAGTCAAAGAAGAATCTGTTGAGCTTGAAAAATGCGTCCTTGAATTGGTCAACAAACTTGGACGTGTTGTCCACCATGGCGCCGCTAGCGTCTGCAACCTTAGCGGGCTCAGGCCTCGCTGTCAAAGCCCGGCGCGCGAGCTCATGATCCCCAAGGTTTCCAGGCTGACCGAACATGAAGGGCGTCCACCTCAGGTGCGAACTGTACCGACTGAGCTGGATGCCATCCCTGCTGGAGCTGATGACGATGATCGATGTGGTGTTGAAAGAACTTAGCACTGGGATGGTCACCTGATCCCCTGTCACGCGCGGCTCAATAGTTCCACAGAGGGTGTCAAGGCTGCCGAGGTCTGGCATGGCCCCAAGCACAATTGATAACATGGTGACAACAGCAGCGGACCAGATGGGGAAGTAGACTCCGAGGTGGGCGAGGTATACCAGAGCACCAACCTGCAACACTGTAACAGCAATAGAGATGAACACCCCCGCACTAGCCAGCAGGATGCAGTCCACGGCGTGCCCAGGTCTGCCAGTAGGCCATGGAAGCCAATCACGCGAACCTTGAGCTGCGCCAGTCCCATCAGCACCTTGAACTGGACGTGGAGTGCTATGGCTTGTCTCATGACCATCAGCTGCTGCTGCCCGCCCGCCGGTTGCATCCAGCTCGCGGTGCCAGAAATACCTGGCCGCAGATACAAACGTCAGGACGTTGTAGCGGATTCGGTTTGTTGGCCACTGCTCCCAGCCAGCCGTCTCCTTTCGCATGGCTACTCGAGCAAACCCCAAGGCCCCCAACAGCCTGTAACACAAGAAGCTGACCAAGGGCACAAGCAGATCAGCAGGCATGGCCACCAGTAGCGCCAGCTGCCACTCAGTCTCAATCCCTTCCCGCTGAACCCACCAGATGAGAAGCACATGGCATGCTGACGTGGCAATCAGAAGGACTGAAGCAGAGGTGACCACTGCTTCGCCCCACGGATGCAGCCAGGTGGTCGTGCGTAGCCTGCAGGCTGACGCGAGCCCGAAGTACATCGCGTGCGCGACAAACAGATTCGTTTGTCCAATGCCAGGCAGGCTGTCGGGAGTGACAGCGCTGGCCCTTTCATCGTCCTCATTCACGGCTTCCTCTCCTGGTGGGATCAGGCGGCACTCGCAGGCCACAGCTAAAGACGACAACAACACCAATGCGGGTGTCCGCATGGACGCGCCGCGGCGTCGAGCCATCCCCATGGCGCACAGCTCGCTGCTGGCTGCGAGGGACTTTCGACCCGATCCCTGTCGCACCTGTTAAGTAATGGATTGTGATGTGTGGCTGTGGCTTCTAGTTGTGGCAGCGCTGACCGCAAGATGTGAATCAGGGCCAGCTGTCAAGACCTGACGTGAGGGCGCAAGGTGTGAACGAATTCATGATGTAATGTGCATGTCGCAGCTCGCCGCGCTGCTGGTGTGAACGCATGTGCCGGAGCAAGCCCCAAGCATGACGCCAAACATAACACACCACGTATGTCCACGTCGTGATGGGGCAAAGTGTCCGATAATGGTCCAACACAGGTCTGATAGCGTACCCGTCTGCCAGATGGGTCGGGCTAGAGTCGGCCACAGCACACCAATCTGGAGATGGGATCGCAGTGATTAGATAACGCAGTGATCGGATAGCGCCATGACGCGTTACGTTCCGGTGCGTCGTTCACAGTCACGACGGTGACCCAGCGGGGTCCTGAGAGCAAACGCAAGTTGCTGCTGGAATATGTCCATGCGGCGAGAAGCCGCCGACCCAGTTATAGTCTGCCATGTTGGCGCCATATATACTCTTGTCGACCAACAATTGCAGCACTGTTTTTCAACTGTCGTCGCTTTTGGGACTCAAAAACATTTGATAGCTTTCTGTGCTTTCAACAGCTGTCTGCCCAACAGCGCACAAGGCTCTGATCTTAAGGATCAAGCTCACACCGAGGTACAGGCACTATCTTGGCAAGATATCGGTAAGCTGGAAAACAAATTTGCAAAGGACTACTTTTTCAGTAGGAATCCGGTGCACAAGGGTTGTGCATCCGCCTTGAACGAACCGCGACATCCATTGTAGCGCTCAAATCAACAAGAGCAAATGAAACGCATACCATTAACACAGTTGAGTGTTGAAAAACTGTTGCTTAATCAACCCCCGGCAATCTTTCATGGCAGCACGATGCCTTAAAGCCCACACATAAGTTACATTTTGGTTGACAAACATGAAGCATTGCATGAAATCATCACTGTACCATCTGTGGTGTTACCATCGGTCCACCGTCACCCAATCAGGCAGACCCCCAAAGACAAAACGCATTCGCATCAGACACCAATCATCATACAGCCATGAACACATTACTCATGAATAGCAGTACTCGTTAGACATTACAGACCCATGCACACACCAGTCAACTTGAACGGGGCCGGTAACAACCCAACCCTCCTATACCACAGCACCCATCCGCTGCCGTGGTTTCAACCGCTGCTCACTATCCGAGTTCAAGCCCAACTGCCCCACCTCCACATGCGGCAAGGTCCTGCAGCCAAGGCTGTGCGTCTGCACAGCCCTGGCCGCCGTGGGCTGCTCGCAGCCAGCGTCCAGTGCCGCCGGCATGGTCTGCACCTTGGACAGACGCTGCGACTTCATGCGGCCTATGCCACTCGTGCCCGAGTCTGTGCCTGTCAGCGAGAGCAGCCTCGAGGCGCCCATGCTGGAGGTTACCGTCAGGCTGCTCGTGGCAGCTTCACTGCGGGTGACGTGCCGCCGCAGCCACGTGTGCCTCAGCGCAGCCGCAGGCGTGACCTGCTCCAACACCATCTGCTCAATCAGGTTGCGAGCCTCGGCGCTCATCGTTCTCCACGCTGCATGCTTGCTCAGCGGACGGCGGGTCTGAATGTTCTTCTGCAAGGCAGCCAACGCCGCTTCCGTGTCAGCCCCTTCTCCTGTGACAGCGTACACTAGCAGGGCACCCACACGGGCAACGTCCAGCATCTGCGCCCGCGGACTCTGCCCCTCCGCAACCGGGTTCGGCTGCAGCGCATGTGCATGTACAAGCACGTGCAGGTCCTTTGTCTCTGCAGTCAGCGTCTGCGAGCCAGCACGCCGGGCATTGCCCCGCACCGCGGCCCCCCCGCCGCTCCTTTGCGCCGGCGCCCCCGCCGCCGCCAGGCCCCCCATCGACTGGCTGCGCACAACTGTCCGCATCTTGCAGTCCGCAAACGGGGTCGCGGAGTTGCAGCGCTCCGTCCGCATGTTCGGGCCCACCGCAACTGCGCCAGTCGCCATGGTGTGTTCGAAAAGCTGCCTTGTGGCCATTGCACGGTCCAAGCTCTGCAGCCTGCGGCCAGCAGGGCCTTCCGAGCCGTCCGAACTGCGCTTGCCCGCCACGATGGCCCCACGCGGCGCACCCGTCCGCACCTGCCCCCCCTTGGCCGCGGCTGGCGGCTGCGATGCGGAATCAAACACCGTCCGTGGCAACGGTGCCTCGTCACAGGGCAGCATCGGAGCACCGGGGGGAGGCGCGACGTCCGGGCCCTCACGGACCTTCAGCGGTGCCGGCGGCTCCTGTGTGTGTTGTGCGTTTGTCCCCGGCTCATGCGGCCCCGACGAGCCGTCACGGCCGTCAGGCTGCCCCTGGTTCTCAGTGTCCCAATCTGCACCGTTGCTTTGAGTAGAGAGCACTGTGTCTGAGGTGGGCCCGAGCGGCTGCGGCGAGCGCGGGCGTGACTCGGAGTGTGGGCTGTGGGTCGGGTCTAGGGGGGCCATGCATGGGGGGTTCTCGAAATCCCTCCCGTGCTCCTGCTCCTGCCGCTGCGCTGACAGCAGCTTCGCTTCCGTGAGACTGCACAGTTTCACGGTCGGCGGGTGGCCGTCGTCGAGCGTGCACGCGCCATCATCGAGTGTGTCCATGGTGTCCAGTCGCGACGCAGTTCCGGACTGGAACGCCTCGTTGAACGCCATCCGGGGCTCCCCGGGGGTAGAGGGGCTGGTGGCGCCCTGCAGCGCCGGGCTGCTGTCGGTGGAGGCGACGCCGTTGACGGGGGTGTGTTCAACGGGCGTGGTGCTGACCGCGAACGGGAGCCCCGGCAGCAGCCAGTAGTCGCCATCGGAGCCTGCTGTGGAGTGGCTGGGAGTGTTCACAGTCTTCTCCACAGCGACAAGACTGGGGTTGGAGGTGCTGCTGGGCAGGACTTGGTCAGGCAGGGTCTGCTGGGAGGAGGGCGGTTGGAGGGGCGCGGAGTTGGGCAGGTGCTGCTGCTTGGTGGTGAGGCTGAGGGCGAACCGGGAGAGGAGCTTGAAGTGGAAGCCGGAGTGGTTGAGGGCGTCAAGGAGGGTGACCAGCTGGAGGCACATGTCAGCAGCCTGGCGCTCCGTGAGCCTGCAGCCCTCCTCGACGAGGTGCCCGAGCAGTCCGCCGGTCTGGGGTTCAAACTCCAGCATGAGGATTGTGCCTTGGGGGCGCGGGAGTCCGTGTAGCCTGGCGCTGGACATCAGGTGGCCGTCCATCCACGCGGTGCGAACCAGGCGCGGCAGGTGGGGCTCCAGCCTGTCGTTCTTGCGGAGCTCATTCAGCCGCTGCACCTCGAGTTTCGCCTTCTGGTTGTCGAAGCTCTGCTGCCCGGGGTTGATGTGGCACTTGATGAAGACATGACGCGGCCGGGCGGGGTTGAGGTAGTGGCAGGTCGCGGCGAAAACGCAGCCGTCGGAGATGTGGATGCCTCTGATCCACTCGTACTGCGCGAAGCGCAGGTTGGCTTGCAGGCAGACCTTGTACCATTCCTCCTCGCCGGCCTGCAGCGGCTGCTCGACGGGCTGGGACTTTGCCTGCCCGCCCTTCGCTCTCAAGCCGTCCCAGCCGCGCGTGTTGAAGGAGAGCGCCTTGGCTAGACTCGCGCCCATGGCCAGAACTTTGTGCGCGGACGGGCGGATTTCGTCCGTCAACAATTCATGGCCCAAACCGATTCTCCCCCCGCGCGGCCTCATGCAGTCTTACTCGCACAGCAGCACCCATGGGTACGCCCCGGCGCACATATACAAGGTGTGCGGGCGTGCAGTTTTCGCGCTGCGTTCGTGCACTCCTAGCAGTTGACAGGGAGCCAATGCACAACTGCAAATATTCGACCGAGTCCAAACCGCCCTCGGCCATGCCCTAACTACTACCAACCGCACCGGGCTTCGACCCCATCGCAATCGGGCATTCCATTCGTTATCATAACTGACAAATCGGTTCCCCTCCGCCGCGGCCGAGATTAGTTGTGGAATGTTTTTAACAGCATTTCCAACACTCACGAGTGCTCCGAGGGCATGCTGTTGAGCCGGGGTGGAACTTTGACGGGAACCGGCACCGAGGCACACACGTGTGCTTCGTCAAGCAGACGCCTGTAGCTCTTCGAGAGGCTCTCATGCACACTGTGAGCTATCCTCCACAAGGGAAGGTCAGGGTAGGTGTGTTCCGACCGGAAAACGAGTTCATGTCGGCCGCGTGAACTCGTTCAACACGGTTGCCACGTGGCGGTTGCATGAAACAGATTTCTCTCGGTGGATCTGGTCGCTGGGGCGAGCGATCCAGGTTCCGGACAGACATGCCTCGCATCCCGTCCCAAGGAAAATCTTCGACGAAATTGTACTGTGTGTACTGTGCCAAGCGGTTTTGGCACAGTACACGAGCTTCTGGGCGGCGCTTCTAGCGTGTGAGTGGAAGACGGGGTTGTGTCCGCGTGCGGTGCGGCTGATGGGGTTGCAAACAACGGGCGTCCGTTAAGGATCGAGAACCACATGACAACGGGTCCGAGACAAAAGCAAGCTAAAGGCAACGCCTACCATCCTGTCGGTCCTACCACGTCTGCGAGCAGCTGCGTGCGAGGAAGTTACGAAAAGAAATGCCGCCGGTAACACATGCGTGCTGTTTTGCGCGTTATCTGTGCGAGATACTTGTCGTTGCGGCGATCGGTGATCTCAGGAAATTCACCATCAATCTGACTCCAGCTCCTCATGCGGCGCTGACCTCAAGTGAGCCTTGTTCCAGTCCAGCGCGTGGCCTTTTTAAAGCATTGGTTGTCCGGCGTTTGCTTGGTTTGTTTCGGAGTGCTCAGTTCTTTTCCTGGAAAGCGCGCGCAGCACACTTTTATCTGACATCCGAGCCGACATTTCGCCCCTGCCTTCAACCTGTCCTGGGGCACGGATGGGACGGGAAACAGCTGTCGCAAACCGAATGCCGAAACACTACGGGCGCCTGTGATCGCGGAGCAGAAGGCCCTTACTCATGGAAACACCCGTTGAGGCACCATGAAGTCTGTGGTGCTTTTGCTGCGCATGTGGGCCTGTCTGTGGCCCGACATCCACGGGCGCGGCAGGCCGCGGCAGCTGGTCAGTGGCCACTCATGACGCACCCTCCTCCCGACGCGTTCCGACGCGTCGTGTGCACTCTGTCAACACTTTGCTCGACAGTGTCGGCGCGGCACGCACGCCTCCATGACGACGATGAGGCGTAACAGTGATTCGGAGGACCTGTACCAGCGCAAAGCTCAGCCCCGTTATCCGTACTGACAGCCGTACCAGCTCCAAGAATTTTGCTGCGCGTTGCCAGTGTCAGAGGACGCTTCGGTCAACGGTGGCGTCAACGGCAACTCGGCAGGGCGCGCTCCCGCTGCTCGCCTGACGGCACGCAGGAAAGCAACCGAGACCGCCATAATCTCTGCAGAATCAAGGCTGCTTTGACGGCCGTACCAATTACATGGATCCCGAAACCATGTGCCGCGACGGGTCGGTGAATTGAGCAACTGAGCAATGGAGCACTGCAGTTTGACGGCGGGTCAAGCTGGGGCAGTCGCACCAGACGGCCCATGCGACGTCGATAGTTGTCGCACACGAGAGCAACGACCGAGAACCGAGAATGCAACGAAACCTTAGCCAGTAACGCACATCGGCTCGCGATGCACGGTCCAACACGAGTCATATCCATGGACGTGTC
This sequence comes from Phaeophila floridearum, assembly GCA_036784835.1. Lineage (NCBI taxonomy): Eukaryota > Viridiplantae > Chlorophyta > Ulvophyceae > Ulvales > Phaeophilaceae > Phaeophila > Phaeophila floridearum. Next base: position 10,000 of record JAYMFU010062991.1, read on the forward strand.
AACAAATCTTTTTCCACTTCTGGCGATTCTTTCATCCGTAGCCACCGGCCCACAATCGGGCACGGCCGTGCACGGCGAGTGAAAACCGCTCTTGCCTTCAGCTCGGTTCGGTCCGTTCGTGAGCCGAACACGCACTGAGGGTTGCTGCTGGAAGGGGAACGCTGCCGAGGGAGATGCATGGTAAGCGTACGTACATCTTTTGTGGGTTTGAGCGTAACATCACATTCAAAAACACGAAGCGAAGTTTCTGATATGGTTGCTGTGCACATGACGCCGAGCACACCGATTTCCAGCGTCCGGCAGGGGATGCAGGGCGCGCCCGCGAGCGGCGCGTCGCAACGCGTCGGTTACTGCGCATGACAACCACCCCGAACGGAACACCAAGAGTCGCAGACGCCGATATCAGCATGGCATTGCCGATATACCACCTGCCGATAGGTCCATAACTCATAGGCGATGTTGTTTCGCCGGCCTCTTGCATTGTTGGCATGTGATGGCAGGTTACGGCGGAAGTGGGATGGCAATTGCGTTTGTTCCCAGTCCGTGGACCGCGTTGAATGAGTCATGATGCGTCACAGTCAGCGAGCGATCTCTCGTTCACCAGCCTCACCCGCTGGCTGGCTCCCACAGCGAATCGGACGGATGTGCAGCTCACAGGTAGCCATACTAGGTCACAAACCCCAATCCTGTCCAATCGCTCCCGGACCGCTAAACGCGAATACCTGCAGAAGCACCCTGCTGTCTTGAGCCCATTTCTTCGCAGCGGTTGCAGCGCCTATCTGTTGATGCAACTCGACACGCTGTCCAGCTTGCTGGACACACACTGTGCAAGGATGTAGCACGAGAGCACTGTCATTGAAGAGCTCGATCACTGCTGCATCGACTAGGACGCAGAAGTGGCGTAGTGCACGCTGAGACGAGAAAGTGCTCGCATGCGGTGCACTGATAGAAAGCTGCGGAGGAGGCGTAGTAGTTCAACATCGGCCGCAGGTCTGTTTTCGCAAGCCCTTGTTTGATGCCTCAAACCAGCCAGAACGTCTCTTGGTGATTGTGTTCCGATCGCCAATTGTTCAAACGTTCCCTACTGTATGTTCGTCAATCGCGCGATCGCGACATGGTAGTACCATGATGGCATCCGCCTGACAGGCTGGGGACCTCCAAGGCAGATGTGCTCCCGATGATACCCACACGCTGCACCAACGCTGCTTGCGCTATTGGTGCCTGCCTCGGCAGAACAATACACGTGGGATGTGTGGACAGTGTCGTGCAGCTGCAGTCAGGCTGAGCTTTCGTCGCGCCCACATCCAATTCACACAGATGCATGCACGGTGAAGTCACTTGCACATTCCAAGCTCCCAAGAGAATAGACAGCTGCTTGCAACGGAAATTGATGGAAGTACGGTACGTGCACCACTGCAGCTCGTCGAGGCCGGGCATGCCAGTGGACTGAATGACCACAACCCACTGTATGGCACTGTATGGCCGTGAGCTAGTCAGCACATCTGGAGGAGCACCAGTATGGTTCAAAAGCTTCACCGTCGATCACTAGCTCAGTTGCTGTCAACAACAGGGTCACTAGGAGGGTAACCATCTTGTGTGCTGCACATCTTCAATCATCTGTTGCACAGTTGTTGAGCATCTTTCAAAGCAGCAGGGTCATCACAAGCGTAACCAACTCATGTGCTGCACGGCTTCAATCATCCGTCGCAAAGCTGTGGAGCAAACGTAAAACAACACTCTTTCTTCTTGGAACCTGTTATAATTTCTGGTTGAGGTTCTGGTGTGGCATTGACGTT
>JAYMFU010063102.1:0-11788 GCA_036784835.1 Phaeophila floridearum
CACAACCTTCACGGCATATTGATACCATTGCACGTACTCCGGCGTGGGGGGTGACCCATACTGCAACAAGCAACGCCAAGCATACCGCCAACTGAACGCATTGCGATGCAACTCAAACCCAGACACCAAATCACACGCAATTTTCACATTTTGCCGAATGTTCACCACCGCATGCGCCCATCCCCCCGGCACACGAACCACCTCCCCGTGGCGCTGTTCAACAATGATGACATTCCCAACACACTTTCTTGCGAGCCGATCCATCTCCTTAGATGTCCCGATCGCATCAAACCCCCCACGTCGCTGCGACAACTCCTTGGCAACGTCCGCGAGCACATTCAAACGCACCATCATCCATCGGGCCAACGTCGCGTGTTATCCACCCGTGCGGCCGCACATTTGCATGCATTGCCACATGCTCCATCACCAAGGCCTATGCACTTGCAACACACCGCCAACGCGCAGTTCACGGCCTTGCCGGGCCCCACATGCAGCTTGCTCCCACTCTTGCCGGCACGAAGCAACCCCAACGCCGTGGCGCCGATGCACGCAATCAACGCAATGCGGTTCGCCGTAGGCACCCGCCACAGTGGTAGTAGTCCATCTGGTATTGATGACCGCGTGACTGGTCCCGTGCCTGCGTGTCGACCGTTGCGTATCCGATTCGTAGTCAAAGTAGGGATGGCCGAACAGATGCAACTGGGCGAGCCGTTGGATCCGGCCAGCCTCGTCGCAGTCATCCACGACATGCACGCTAAGATGAATCGGATAACTGAAGTGCATCAGGCGCTGGTGGCTGATGTGCAGCGCTTGCAGCACAAGGCGACCGAGGCGACGCAAGCGGCTCACGCGGTGCAACAGGGCCAAGCGCAAGCTCAAGCGCACGCAGCTGCAGCGCAGAGCGCTGCACAGGAGGAAGCGCGTGCCGCCCAGGAAGCCTAGGCCCGAGCGCAGGAGTCCGCAGCTGCGGCCGCCGTGGCTCGTGTGACGCAATCGAACGTCACGGCTACGCCCGCTCGTGGGCTGAAGTGCGATCTGCCCGCTTTTGATGACCGGTAAACCGTCTGTCATCCTGGCAAATGCCCGCGACTTTCACCATCAGGCAAGCCTGTTGCCCCTGCTGAACCCGGACGCGACGGAAGCGCAGCTTGCTGCCTTTATCGAGTTCAAGCTCACGGGTACCGCTGCGAACTGGCTGCGACACTGGAAGCGTGACCCGCTATGCATGGATAGTTCATACCAGGCGTTGATGGGCGACTTTCACGATCACTTTGTGTCATGCAACACCGTGCAAGATGCTGTCCGCGAGCGATTCTTCAATGCTCGACAGCGATCAGGTGATACACTTGATCAACTTTACTAGTGCATTGCTGAGCAAGTATTGTCATTGCATGACCCGCCGACTGACAAAGACGTCGCGGGATGTTTCGTTCGTGGAACCCGTGACGAAGACACTCGTGTTCACCTTGCTACCTCCGCAGCGAACGTTGCCACCTTGGAAACCGCATATAAATGCGCGGTAGTGTATCAGAATGCGCGTCGCACCTACAGAACTCGTGATACTCGTGACACTCGTGACTCTCTTAACACTCGTGACTCTCGTAATACTCGTGACGTTCGTAACGCTCGTGATTCCCGTGACCTGCGCCCTCGCCCTACCACTCGATCGCCTCCTCCTTACAACCGTCGTGTAGGCTTTGTGGACCGTGAGCGCTCCCGCTCCCGCTCCCGTTCCCGCTCCCAAGCTCGTGCTCCCTCCGCTTCTCGCTCGCCCCCTCGTCCACAAGTTGGATGCCAAGGCCCGCCAGGATTGCATAGACAACAATCTTTGTTTCCGCTGTAGACAACCAGGCCAGCGAGCCAATGAATGCCCAAATTTTCGTGTGAGCGGCGCTCCGCGTTGCTGATATCGCCCTTGTTTGCTACCGATGTTTGTGCTCGTCTACGCAGTGCTAGTAACTCTGTGACTGTTCCTGTAACTATCCACGGCCATACGTTCTGGCCCTGGTGGACACCGGGGCGACTGCGACATTGTCTCTCGTGCAATGGCCCACCATGCAAACCTGCCTGTTCACAACACTCGTCGTTCATCTTCCCGTTTGGCGAATGGGACTCGTGCTGGTGTGATTGGCGTCACCGAACCGGCGACGCTTTGCATGAGTGACGTGTGTGCCAACGTCCCGTTGTATGTGATGGATGTTTTAGATAGTGTAGACCTCATCGTAGGCATGGACTGGCTGACGCTTGTCGACGCCCATGTCCATCCTAAGTCTCGCACCCTCACTGCCTCCGTTCCGGGGCGCGAGGAACCTGTCATGATCCACTCCCTGAGTACGTGTGCTCGGTACGAGGGAGTTCATTTTGACCTTGTCGATGCTAAGGACTTTGTCCGCGTCCCCAGTGATACCCCCATATGCCCATATGCCCCCATGCATGGGCCTGATGTACACCAAGGAGCTGCTCGCCATCGTCCACGCCCTCAAGCGTTGGCGACCCTACTTGCAAGGCGCCCGGTTCACGGTGGTGGTCCAAACAGATCACGTGACGCTGAAGTACTTCACCACGCAACGCCACCTTTCCCCTCTGCAAGTCCGCTGATCGGAGCTTATCGTGAACTTCGACTTGGACATACGGTACAAGCCTGGGAAGCAAAATGTCGTCCCAGACGCATTATCCCGGCGCCCTGACCTCAGCCTACACGTGTTGTCGGCCCTTGTTCACGTTGCCGCTCCAGATGATCTGTTGCAACATATAAAACGTGCGTATCCACATGATCCTGTGTGCGTTCAAGCTCTCCGCTCCCCGTCTGGCGCCTACCGTGTGGTTGCACGCATGTTGTACGTCTCGGTGGACGAGCGCCTGCGCCTGTATGTCCCTGATTTTGACTCGTTGCGTGCAGATGTCCTACATGATTTCCACGATGTCCCCGGCGCTGGACACCCCGGGAGGGATAGAATGTTTGCATCCATCTCTTGCTTTTTCCATTGGCCCACTCTGTATGTCGACGTAGCATCCTACTGTCGCACTTGCCGCCATTGTCAGTTGAATAAGCAGGCAGGCCAACCAACCGCCATGCTAGCCACCATGCCGTTCCCTCGCCAACCTTTGTGGAGATTTGTCTGGACTTTGTCGGGCCGCTGCCTGAGACTGTTCGTAAACATAACGTCTTGCTGAACGTTACGTGCCGATTGACCAAGTATGCTATTCCTTTGCCTTGTCATGACTCATCACCAAGGAGGAACTAGCTACACTGTTGTACTACGATGTCTTCTGCAAGCATGGTATCCCGTCTGTCATCGTGTCTGACCGGGATCCACGAGTGGATAATACGTTTTTTCAATCCCTAATGCGCTTGCAAGGCACTGTGTCCCATAGGACTGTTGCCTATAGGCCCCAGGGCAATGGCCAAGCAAAGGCGCTGAATAAGGAACTGGTCACTAAGCTTAAGCACTATTGCCAGGACCCGCTCCACGCCACATTGTGGGACAACATTGTGCACGAGCTAGCGCATGCCTATAATAACACAGTGCATTGTGCGACTGGTCACACCCCCTTTTACCTCCTGCATGGTTATCATCCCACCTCCGTCTATACTGCATTATGGCCTTCCGGCCAACCCCCGTATGCCAGGGACAAGAGCACCCAGGAAGCGGTAACGTTTCGCCGATTTCATCTGGACCTGTTGGACGACGCCCATCGCGCCTTGACTACGGATGCAGAACAGCGTGCTGCCCGGGCTCGCGCGATCAACCCGCCACCTGCCTTGTTGCCTAGGGATCTTGTCCGTGTTCGTGAAGACCACCTGCCCGCTCTTGATGACACTGAGTTCGCGCCTCGGTGGATCGGGCCCTTCACGATAGAATCCAAGATTGCCGAACACGTGTACCGCGTCGATCTTGGTACTGGCTTCTCTGGAGTGCACCCTGTTTTCAACGTGGATGCACTTCGTCGCTACCTTCAACCCTCTGCGGCTCGACACCTTCGCCCGCATTGTGTTGATGCCCCTACCCTGTCCTCATTCCGCCTGACTGCTGTTGAATTGGTAGTTGCGCGCAAGAAGGCTGCAGGTAGACCGAAGCGCGGAGAGACCCGGTGGAAGTACCGCTGCTGCTTTGAAGGTGTAGATCACGTATACGACCAATGGTCAACCCGGAAGCAGCTGTCAACTAACTTTCCGTCTTCGTTGCCGCTAGTAGATGCCTTTGACCAGGCATGTGTTTGATGCTTTAACTTTGTTTGCGTTCTTGTTGTTGTTGCCTGAAATTGGCTGCCTTGTGTTGCTTTGTTTGCGTTCTTGTTGTTGTTGCCTTGCTTTCGTTATCCTGGGACGTGGTACTCTGCGGAGCGCTTGCGTCCCCTATCTCCCACGGAGGAAACCTCACGGAGGAAACCTCGTGCCTGTCGCCGTAGGAAACCTCACGGAGGACACCTACGGTGGAGAAGGTTGGTGGGAACATTGGTGTTGTTCAGCAGGGACAGTCGAGAGCATATCTCTCTGAGCCCGATGCCTTGCCTAGCTTGCAGACAAGCTAGAGTCCTACGGTGGGGGTATGGACCGGGGTCCTGACGAATGTCGAGGTTTACGTAGCCCAGCCGCTACGCGGTCGCATAACGGGATATGTCGGCGGCTTACTAGCTGCGTACCGACTCCGGTGGCATCAGCTACGTACCGGGACCCGTGAAAGGCGCTGGTGGCACAAGCCACGCACCAGCATATGCCGTGCGTCGCATCCTCCTTTGTTTGCCAGTCTAGATTCCTCTTGCTATTGCATCCAAGCTGTCGCTTGCTATATATGGGCTAGGGTGACTCCTGCCCATTGTCTTCGAGACCTACCTCGCTGTAACAGCACCCGTGTTATCTCGTTGTCCCGGGGCTGCTGCCCTCACACTAGTCCATATGGTATCGATGAGGTTAGCGCCGTAGGTGGTCTTGTGTCGTCCGTGTCGTTCTCTGTTCTCTGATGTTTTAGGTATGTCTTTCGTGGCCTGCCGCTCGCGTTTGGGCTGCTGGTCCGTTGAAGCGCATGCTCATGGCGTTGCTTATGTCATTTGCATGTGTGTCCTGTTTCATGTGTGTCGTTACTCTTGTGCTGCTCTTAGTGCTCAAGCATTGTGTTGGCAAACGTCTTCGTGACACGTTCAGCACTCCCTGCGTGTTTTCGTCCTCTCGCGCTCGCTCGTGTGTTGTGTGCACCAATGACCTGCTGGCACGGTTTATCTCGAACTCTTACCATCGTCTTAGAAGCTCGTGAAATGATCGTCGTCTCGTTCGTGTCCCCTTGTGCTCGTCGCTTTTGCTGCCTTTGCGTTTGTGCGTCAGTGCACTCACTCGACATGCTGACATCCATCTCCCCAAGGGTGGGAGGAAGTTGACGCATACCCTCCGCTCTTGAAAGTCTTTTCCTTGTCGCCATTGCATCATCAATTCAGCCCGTGAGAATGCTGTGTGCTCATATGTGTTCTGCTCTGTTTGCGCTGCGCTTGTGCTCGGTCCTTTGTGTTCCCTTGCCCCACAGGTTATCGTGGTTGTGTTGAACTCCTTGCCTTGTCGTGTCCTTTGCATCGAAGGTCGTCATGCCTTCATGTGCTGTTGCAGGCTCCGGATTGTTGTTTTGCTAATTCTGTGTGTGGTTGCTTGTGTGTATCTTTGTGTGTACGTCCTACCTTGAGCTGCCTTGGTATTGGCTTCTGTGCTTACATGGCTTGTTTTGTTTTGCACTGTGCTTTGCAGCTCGCCACCTCTGACCCGATGCTCCTACCTACCCATCGTTGGACTCCCAGCTGATGTCGATGCAATCGCCAGAGGGCTGCCGGTGGACCGGGTCGTGGACAGACACCATGGCAGTGTCGTTGTCGTATGAGCATGAGTGTGACAGATGGCTTGCTACGAAACAGTTGCCTCGTGATTTCCCGGTTGCGCTGACGCTTGCAGACGCTTTTGATCAACCCTGTGTCGTCGTCGCTACCTTCAACCCTCCGCGGCTCGACACCTGCAGCCGCATTGTGTCGATGCCCCTACCGTGTCCTCATTCCGCCCGATTGCTGTTGAATTGGTAGTTGCTCGCAAGAAGGCTGCGGGCAGACCCAACATGAACAACACCTGCAGCAGGCACAAGTAAACAGACGACTCGACAGCTGGCCATTGTCATACGCATCAACTTGCGCCAAACATCAAATGGCTGAGTCCCACCGGTCATCACGCGCGCATCACCACCGGCAGCAGCGGCTCCCACGCCACGAGCGTCTCCGTGCAAACCACAACCAGGCATCAAACGGACCACCAAGCGGTGCGCCTCCAGCTCAGCGGGCGAACGGGCGGGTGCCCCACTGAGTCCCTCGCGCTCGTCATAGCACCAGCAGAGCTGCACGCGCGTGCTCACGCTTGTGTTTGGTGTCGTGTTGTGTCTGCGTTGTTCGTTGTATGCGCTGTGTGTCGAGCATGTGTGCTGTCGTGTGCATGCGCGTTGTTCAGAGCTGCTCTCGTGACGACCTGACGACCTGCCTGCCATGACCCCGAGTTCTTGTTGAACTCGAAGCTTACAACGACTCCAGAAAGTTACATTTCTGGAGTCCTAGTAGCACAACGTACTGAGTCGGAACGGGAAGAGGAAGCACGGCGCCGCTCCCGCCCCTCTGCCTCCTCCTCCTGCCCGCCCCGACTCGCGCAGCACTCCAGCCTCCTGACGCTACCCAGCTCACTCCCCAACCCGGCTTGCAACGCAAGGGGACAGCTGCGCGGCGCAGGACCGCCCGGAGACAACCCCGGCGAACGCGCGGTTCGGCAACGGCGCACCGCGCCCACACAACCCTGCCAGCTGGCAGGCGTACAAGCAAATGCGCACCGCCGCGCTACCACACGTAGCAGACTTAGACAGGACGTATGGCAGCGGCGCCAAGATGCCACGACCTGTAGAGCGCACATGCAACGAGTTCGAAGAGCTGCTGGCCGACGCCTACCCCAACCGGAGACAAGCCTGGCACGCGTGCACCCCCGAAGACGTCGTGACCTGGCTGATCAGCTACCTGCCCACCCGGCACCATGGACGCAACGGGGCCAGCCTGTCCGCCTCAGCCGTGGAGCAAGCCCTGGCCGCGCTGAGCACCTGCTTGAAGTGGGAGGGCCGAACCGGCCCCTGGGTCGACGCCAGTGGACGAGGCAACCCCACCAGCGCACACGTTGTGCGAGCCTGCATGAACGTGTGCCGGCGGCAGCAGTGCGCCGAGGGGCGCGCCGAGCAGAGCGCAAAGCGGGTAACCAAGGCCAAATGGCAGGAGCTCATGGAGTGGCTGACCGCCACCATCGACAACCCAGCGCGCCCCCGCTCTGACCGCCTGACCGGACTGCTAATGCGCGACCGCGCCCTGATCTGTCTGCTATGGCACAGCGGGCGCCGGTGCAAGGACGTGCTAAGCTTAACCTGGGGCCGGGCGATCCTCGAAGCAAACGGCTGCGCCATCGGGTTGGACGGCGCCACCGTCCCAGCCAACGGGTGTCAACGCACCCCACGGCTGCTCCTTCTACCGCAGCACACCAAGACTGAACACCGAAGCCGCGCCGGCACCATTCCAATACAACTGGAACCGGGAAGGGGGCTGGGCATGTCAAGGGACATGCCTGATAGCCTACCGGGAATGGCTGCAGAATTCCGGGCGGCCGTTGGACACATGCACCCCCATGTTCCACAAGGCAGGCGACGTGGGCACAAGCTTGACAAGCAGTGCATTCGGCAAATGGTGGCGCAAGCTATTGCAAGACAGCCACCTGGACGCTGATGAAACTGTGCACGGACTGAGGCGGGGCTCCTTACAGGAGGCACTCACCGCCGGCGAAAGCATCGAGGAGTTACAGCTGAGCGCACATATAGTCAGCCGCAGCACCTTACGCCGATATTTGGACAGTGGCCGTCACCTAGTCGTACGCAGTGTGTGAATGCCTGTTGTGCAGCAGTCATTGTCTAGCACAGAGCTGATTGTTACACCGGCACGCCCGGCCCCAAGCATGTAAGCACCCAGCAACAGTCAAAACACAGGCTCACAACACCACTGCCGGTGTGCGGTCCTACCATCCGGCCCAACAGCGCCGCAATTCCCCATCAAGCACCAAAAACCAGCAGCAGCAGCTGCAGCCTCGTACGCCAACCCCCAGCAGGAGTGTCCGCTGGCACTAAGGGCCCAAGCACCAACATGTGCCTGAAGGGAGCTTGCAACTCCACCTGCCCAAACACCGGCAGGTTAGACAACAAATACATCTCAAACGGCTGCAGCTTCAACGGCACAACCAACCATAGCACTGCAAGACGGTCCACAGCCGCCTTGGGTAACACCTGGGCCACCAACCTGAAAGGTGGGAACGCAAAACACACAGGAGCACGCATGGTCTGCGAAGCAAAGGACACACCAGCTCCATCGGCAGGCGCTGCCCGCACCCCCGCTGGCCACCGCCAATGCAGAGTCATGGCATCAACTGCAAAGCACTGGGAGTCCCACACCGCTGCCACATACCGGCTGCATTGGTGGGCATAACAACTAGCAAACAGGTCCAACTGTATCGGCCAGAGCACCATAGTCAAATTCGCCCCGGCCAGCAGCCGCTCGGCATGGCACGCCAAGATTGTGCGCGACAACCGCCAATCCGTGGGATCGCACTGCTTGCTGACCAAATCCGCCCGATCCACCAGCTCATGTGTGCGCGGCAGCCACACCGCATCAATCCTAAGGCCCCGAGCAAAAGCCCACAGATGCAATTTCGCCACCACACCAAACAGCTCACGGCCCCGCATCGCAGACAACGCCGACACGGCACCTTTATTGCCATTATACACCTGCACCACCGTCCCCGGCCGCACCCAGTCCGGACGCACGCGACACAGCGCCTGCAACCCCAAGTAGCAACCGCGGAGGTCGCGCGCACCACTGGCGAACTGGCCAGCAGCCACGCGCCGGCGCTCCAGCGTCGTGAACGGCTGGAACATACGAAAGGGCGTGCCGGGCACATACGCCGCATATGCGCCCTCACTAGCATCAGCAACCAGCACCACCCCGGGGCGGCGTGGCATTGCAAACCTCGCGCCCATGCAAAGCGCGAAAATGCTGCTGCCAGAAGTGCCAGAAGTCCTGCGAGAAATACTGCGGCGGCCCCACCGCATGCGCCTCATCCCGCAACCAGCGAGCAAGGAGCGGACCCAGCCGCAGGGCCGGAGCCATGGAAACCAGGCGGCCCACAAGCGCTCGATTGCCCTCCAAAGACCAGGTGCGCTGCAACGCACTGCACTCGGCATTGAAGCGGGCGACCTTCCCTTCCGGCAGCTCCAGCCTGTCCGTGTGATGGTCGTGCATGAAACCCAGGAACTTCACGCGCTGCACCGGCCACAGCGTACTCTTCCCAACCCCGACAGCCAACCCTAGCGCGAACAGCAACTGCCAATGCCAGCGAAGCCACCAGCACGCATGCCCCAACGTCGGCGCATCCCCTTTGCAGTCGTCAATCATAAAAGTGCAGCGCACCCCCAGCGCACGCAGCGGCCGATACACCAACGTCATAACCCGCGTGAACCCTTCCGGCGCTGTCGCAATCCCGAACATGAGGCCACGATGCACATAAATACAACCCTCGAACTCCAGACCCAGGTACCGCCAGTCCAGGGCATGCAAAAACAGGTTATGATACCCCGAGACCAGATTATGGACGTACGCCTAGCCCCCGGGGGACCACAGCAGCAACGCATGCTTCAAGGTTTCGAATTTGAACGGCCTGTACTGACAGAACAAGTTCGTGTACCGGCCATCCACAATCAAGCGCGGCTTGCCCGACCCAGCGTCAATAACCACGTGCATCGGCAAAATCACCTCCGGCCGCCCGGGAAATGGCCACCGCAGCACCGTGCCCCGCGCCAGCCCCGTCGCCAGCGTGTCACGGACGAACTGCTTGTCCTCGTCCGACTGCAAGCGATTGGCCAGCACCACATCGTATGGCCGCGTGCTAGCCAGCCGAGCGTCAACCTCCGCAGCTGCGTACCCGTTCGCGCGCACCGTCGCACGCACGCCCCGCAGCTTAGCCTCGTGCCGCGGCTTGCGTGCCTTGAGCGGGCAGTGAGGGGACGTCTTGCAAAGAGGCACCCCATGCCGGAGCCAGGTCAGCTCCTCCGCATATTCGGCTGCAATGCCGCTATCCTCCAGCCAGCGTGCCCACACCGGCTCAAAGGAATGGGCACGTGCCGCCTTGAACGACGCCTTAGGACGCGCATACGCCCGCAAGTCCACCTCAAACTCATCACGGTCCGACACCGGGGGCACCACTGCAGCCGATAAGTGCGCACGCGCCTCGCGCATCAGGGCCGTGCAGGCCGGAACGTCCTCGTCACACACGCCAGACCGCGGGAGCCCCAGCGCTGCGACATGATCAGACCATTCCGCCAGCGTCGGGCGGTACACCGGCAACGCCGCGAGCGCATGCTTACAGCCCCCCGCAGGGGTGGACGGCGGCGGCAGCGCATCCAACTGCATCAGCTCCGGCGGCTCATCCGCCTCCCTGTCCACCCCGCAGCCGCGAGCGGACAGCGACGCCACCGGCGCAGGACTGCACAAAGCACGAGTTACAACAACAACCACCCCAGCGAATCCGGCAGCCAAGCAAATCAACGGGACGCCGGCGGCCAAGCAAACCACAGCAACCACAACAACACAAACAGCTCAAGCAAGACCAGCTGCAACCGCACCACCGAGCCAGGCGGCAAGCGCACACAAACGGCAGAAACCGAACGCACGCGCCAACAAACCAAAAAAAACAACAAGCCAAGCAACAACTAGCAAGTAGCCAACGTGCCGGGCCCACATGAAACGCACGCAAACAAACACGCCCAGCCACCCACAGGCAAGCGGCAGCAACTCACATGTACCCGCCCGCTCCGATACGAGCTTGCAGGGCCTCTAGGACTTCCTGCTGCTCCGCCGGCGACATACCCTGCCACCTGTTACCGCCACACGGGGAAAACCGACAACGCTGTCCGCGAGCCGCACAAGGCCTACTGCCTGTACCTTCCGCAAGATACGCCCCACACTCCGGGACAGAACGCCCGTCCGCCAACGTCACCGTCGGGTTGGAGCCCCTGCCGTCCTCCCACTGGGGCCGGCCCCCCCATTGGGGCTGCGGATACCCCACATCGCCCGCGCGAGAACCAGGCCCCCCGGCCGCCAAGGGACCAGCATCACGGCCCGCGCCCACCGCGCCAAGCGCGCCCGGCTGGCCAAGCATACCCGCACGATCCCGCTGCCGGACACCCTCTGGCCGCAGCCGAGGCGCCTGCAGCCGAGGCGCCTGCAGCCCAAGCTCAGGAAACCGCGCCGACACCGCCTCCGCCTGGCGGTCCCAATCATCCACGAGCCACTGGTGCAATGCCTCTTTCAAGGCCAACACGCCCGGCAAACCCTCCCCCGCGTCCCAGACCAGCTTGTGAAACGGCGCGGTGGGCAGCCGCCGCATGCCCATCGCCGTCAGCACCTCTTCGGCCGCTGCCATAACCGCCTGCGAGGCCGCATTGTCCAACGCCAGTTTCTGGCGCAAGGCGAGGTGGTACGCCAGCCACGACTGCAACGAACGCGTGGCATCGTCCACCACCGTTTGCATTGTCATCCCTGCCTGACTCGGGAACATGTCACACCCTTGCGCCGCACTCAGCAGGCCAGCGGTCGCCACGCCGAAACACTCCAATGCCTCATCACGCACTCGCACCGACGACTGCAAAAACAAACACCAATGGAGGCCAAACACGCCGCAAATCAGCGCGCCCAC